>SDVV010009916.1:0-16482 GCA_016164225.1 Gammarus roeselii | reverse complement strand
CATGGATCTGTCTGTGAACTGGCCCACCCCACCACCTGCACAAAACTGCTTCCGTTCCATGGATCTGTCTGTGAACTGGCCCACCCCACCACCTGCACCAAACTGCTTCCGTTCCATGGGTCTGTCTGTGAACTGGCCCACCCCACCACCTGCACAAAACTGCTTCCGTTCCATGGATCTGTCTGTGAACTGGCCCACCCCACCACCTGCACAAAACTGCTTCCGTTCCATGGATCTGTCTGTGAACTGGCCCACCCCACCACCTGCACAAAACTGCTTCCGTTCCATGGATCTGTCTGTGAACTGGCCCACCCCACCACCTGCACAAAACTGCTTCCGTTCCATGGATCTGTCTGTGAACTGGTCCGCCACTTGCACTAGCCCGGTACTGAGCTACTACTAATCTAGCTATCAATTAGCAAACCATTCCATCTCCACTTACCAGCTTCTAAGGCCTCGTTGACCAGGTTGTGTGCTGGTCGGTCACACAACCTGCTCTAATCTGCATTTGAGTCATCGTTGATCAGGCAGTGAACTGGTCCTCATCCCCACCAGCGCTAACTCGTTACTGATCCTCTAGTGGTCTATTAGAAAGCTGCGCAGTGACACCAATTTCACTGACCCGCTTTTGACCCTTCAGTGATCAGCCTGCAAACAGGTGAGTTAAACAAACTCTAGCAACCAGCTACAGATCCTGCAATGATTACGCTACAAACTGGACGGTCACACCACCATCAGTAACACGTAACTGACACTCCAATCTTCAGGCTATGCACTAGCCGGCCACACGACCTGCACTAACCTGCTGCTGAGCCTCTGTGGATCACGGTGCGAACTGGCCTGCGTTAGTCACTTTCACTAAACAGTCACCGAGTCTCTATTGAACATGTTGCGTACGGTTAGGCACATCACCAATACTAACCTGCTGATAAACCCTCAATGATCAATCTGCGGAGTGGCCTACCACACCACCCGCAAAACCAGCAATTTATGATCAGTCTCTGGATTGGCCAGCCTCACCAATAACGCTAATTCGCTTCAGAGCCAACAAAGTTCAGGCTGTGGACCTGCCTGTCACACAATCAGAACTTACCTACTAGTATGCCTTCATTGGTCAGGGTGTGGATCGACCGGCTCCGCCACAAGCACTAACCCTCTGCAAAGCCCCCAATGGTCAAGTAGTGAATTGGTATGCCACACCAGAAGCACTGACCCGCTTTTAAGCCTGCAATGACGAGACTGAGGAGTGGCGCACTCCACAGCCTGCACGAACATGTTGAGGCAGGAACAGCCCTGCCACACTACCTGCTCTTTCCCACTTCTATGATTCCAATAAATCTTCTGTAGCGGTTTAATTCCATATCCCAATAGGAACTTACTGCTGTTCTCTTTTTAATCCCCGGCAGTGTAACCTTATCATAAGAATTATACTTAGTTAAGTAGACCAATATTGTAATGCTTGTTTCCCACAGAAATAAAACATTGCACATCGTAAAACCATCAGCAGGATACGAGCGGTCCGGTATACTTCACCCGGACCGGGTGAAGAATCCCGGACGCGATTTCTATCTGATGTGTTCGTGGCCTGGAGAATTCGGCTGACGCTGAATAGTTATATTGATGAGACCTACCTCCAGGACCCAGCCTCCTGGGACTGCTACGACTGCGTCTGGCTAGCTGTTGAGCGTGACACGTCAGCGCTTCCGTTGGAAAACCCTTCTAGGAGAGTGGACTTCATATAGTCCAGGCTCGTCGACTGTGAAGTGAGTTTACCGTGAAAAAATCCTTCCTCACACCGTGCGGCCGGCCTCAGTGTTACGGCAACCTTCGAGTAAATAGTGTGTCTGTTGTCTTTGAGTAAATTGTGTTCTCATTGTCTTCGATTAAGTAAGGGTTTCGTCGTCTACGAGTGAATATTGTCTATGTCATATTAAAAAAATGCATTTTTTTCACCCAGTAAATGGTGTTTTCGTCGTCTCCGAATACTGGTGTAAAAACCACATCGGACATGAGCGTGCTATGAGTTCACTGCATATTACGGTAACCCTTTGTAACGTCGTCATCGTTCAAAAACTTGTAAACGTCAACATTATAAATATTTAGTAGAGTTCAGCGCATCGTCGTCCCCAATTCACCGTCAACTCTTGTCGCGCCCACTCGTCCACATTACAGCACGTTATCGACGGCTCGTCACCCGGAGTGACCCTCTGACAAATGACCCTGGAGTGTGTTAAATAAACGTACCGGCAAACAGCATCGTCGGCGCGTGATGTGACAAGTCTACTGTGACACGTTACTCTGGAAACAAGCCCTTTTCGTTTCGGACTTCTAGATTCTACCCATTGAAGCTCTGTTTAGTGACCCAGTCAATTTCGAATGCAAAGGTATAGTAATACATTCATTTTATTATCTGTATGATGATAATTTAGTATGTAACAAAGATATTTCAGGAGTAGCTAGGAAGTAAAGAGATGGTGTTTTTTCGAGGTTGTTAGTCGATCATCTTACTGCATGTTTATTCCACCTGATGTAGAAAAAATTCCTGTGAACTATGTTGGGCAGAGTTGCCTCGTTCTCACTCGCGTTTCTGATCCCTTGTTTTACCACTACTCCGAAACTGGAGGGACGAATTGATAATCTATCTAAGTTACACTTGGGTGACACGACTGCCCGATAGGCAAGAGTTTGAAACCACAGAAATAACTGCCACTCTCGTTCTTTACTTACTGAATAAAGGATTCTGAGACTGATTTTATAATGTAGGTGCTTTCTAGGTCACCAGGCAATATAAAAGGAGCAGACGCTTCAAGGTTGTGGATTTGCTAACACAAACACTTCATTTACCCTCCACTGAGTCTCTACTGATCAGGTTATGAACTGGCCGACTTCATCACTAGAACTAACCCGCAAATAAGCCATCGTTGATATTGCTGTGTACTTGGCTGCCACCCCACCAGAACTAACATGCTTCAAAGCCTACTGTAATTAGGTTGTGGACTGACCTGACACATATCCTGAACTGATCTGCAACTGAGTCAACATTGATAAGGTTCGGAGCTGCCCTGTCGCACAACCATCCCAAAACCAACCAACAAATTTTTACTGAGTATGCTGTGGACCTCCATCCTAGTCACGCAATATCAAGGAGTTTGTTCATGACGCATCTACGAAAAGCAACCGGTTTCCCTTGAGCCCAGATCCTGTGTAGGGAATGGACATGGTTCCTGGCGCAGCTACGAGAATGCTAAACTAAGCAGTTATTGATCAGGCTGTATACAGGCCCACCTCACCACATTCACTAACCCACTATGATGCCTGTAACAATACGTCTATGGAATGGTCAACCACACAATTTGCATGTAGGGGCAACTGATCTATCATCGATAAGGCTATGGACGAGCCTGCCACACCATAATCATTAACCCGCTGCTGAGCCTTCAATTGATCAGGCTATCGCCGGGGAGGTCGCACTAAAAGAATTAACCTTTACTAAGCTTCCAATGATAAGTCTGCAAACCAGAGTGTTACTTCACCTGCACTATCACTCTAATGAGCCTGCATTGATCAGGTAGTGAACTGGCCTGCCACATCACCTGCACTAACTCCCTACAAAGCCTTCAATGATCAAGCAAAGAACTGGCCAGATAATCTAACAGCATTAAGCCGCAACGGAGGCTCCAATGATCAGGCTGTGGTCTGTCACACCACCAGCAATAACACTCAAACAAATAGCCTGCATAGATCAGTCTGTCAACTAGCTGTTCACTATACTAGCTCTGAAGGGTTATATAACCTTTATGGCACAATATATTGACTTGTCTGCTACTGATCCAGCACAAACCCACGGGTGAACTTACATTCCTCAATTAGCGATAGGTCCTGGCACAACAGCTGCACGAACCGCGATGGAGACTCCATTGATTAGTTTTTCTATTGTCCCGTCATATCACGAGAACTAACCCCCCTAACGAGCTCCTTTGATCAGGCTGGGGACTGACCTGCCTTTTACCTTCACAAACTCACAACTCAATCTCCATTGATCTGTAACCTGGACCTCCAAATCAACCAAACTATCCCGCTATTGAGCCTCGAATGATCAGGTTTCGAACTGGCTTGAAAAATCTTTCGGACAAAACCAAGCATGAGCATCCATTGATCTAGCTGGGGACTGGTCTGCCGCATTACCTGCACCAAACAGCGACTGTGACTCTGATGATCAGGCTGAAGCCTGGAATGCAAGACACCCTACAGTTACCTGCGACGAAGCTTCCATTGATCCGGCTGTGAACTGGCTCACAAATCCAGCAGCACTAAGTCGCTACTGTGGCTGTGGACTGGGCTTCCACACCGCCAGCATTGACCCGCTACTGAACTCCCAATGATCGGGCTGTAAACAAGGCAGCCACGTCATATGCACTACTATGCAATTCTCCTCCATTGATCAGACTGTGGACTGGCATGTCAAACTTCCTCCTTTAACCCGTGACCAAGCCTCCGTTGATCAGACTGTGGACTGTCATGTCAAACTTCCTCCTTTAACCCGTTACCAAGCCTCCGTTGATCAGGCAGGGGACTAGCCGCATCACCTCCCGGCCCGTCCACTTATGCGAATTGGTTCCTGTCAGATCATGTTTCCGCCCAGTATTTAATTCACCAGTTGACATTGTTGCACGTCAAACATGGTCGCCCGTCTACCACATGATATAGTGCCTGCCAGACCTTGTCTTTCACGAACCACCGCATGTATCAGTTTCGATATTGCTGCCTCTTTGACCCAATCTCCCGCCCGCCAGATAAAATAGTGTTGTTTTTTGGACCGGCAACCAGTTTCGACATTCTTCTGTCAGACTTCATCTTCCGCTCACCGACCACCTACCGACCAGTTCCCGGATTTTATTATGGTTACCAGTCTCAGTCCCGTTTGCTCACCGGACGATCCACCAGTGGCAATATTGATGCTCTTCAGATACCGTCTCCTGCCCAACGCCTGACCACCAGTCGATATTGTGACTTGTCGATCCCGTCACCTGCCTCACTCGGAGGTCTCGTGCGTTAAATCAACAAAGTCATTGGAGGGAATCAACGCATCTTAAAGTAGAGTAAATCGAGAAATTCAGGTAAGTTGGATCTTGTCCGTTCAGAGCCGCTGAAGCAGAATAGCCCTGCGCTGGAGCTGGCGGTCGGCGGATCAATAATGGACCGTCCAACAGGTATCACATACTTCACTTTACCAGTCTTCTTTGATTTTGAGAAACTATATTGCACACTCTTGCTTAACAGTGAAATACTTTATTACCGCTTTCATTAATGCTTGACTGTGTTAGTTCGCAACTCAATATTTCGACCCTCAATAGTTCGACACTGAATTTTAAATTATCAGTAACAAAACTGGCCGACACTCACCTAACTTGATTTTTTTAGTGCGGGTTTCTACCCCGCGGGGCAGTTGTACGCGCTTCTAAGCCGCAGGGCAGTTTCACGTGTTTCTAACCCGCGGGGCAGCTGAACGTATTTCTCTCGAAATTTAAGAAATTCAAAAAAGTGTCGAAAAATTGAGCGTCGAAATATTGACCTTTTTATAGTAATACAGGAAAATCATCTTTGTTGTACTTCACAAAGAATTCATCTGACCCATTACCTCGTACGCAAACACTGTGTGGGCCTGACTTCTACAAAAAAAACACGACGTTACAAGTTGCAACCAGCTGTACACAGACCACACCGATACCATATCGTCATGAGGGACCAGAGGTCAATTTATTTTGAAATCTTTACTAGATCGTGGACAGAGCCCACCCGTGTTGCAATTACTATGTTGGGCTCATAGAACAACGGCAGCACAAATGGTCTCTTTTCTACAACGGAACACACTTCACAGCAATCACTTTAGACAGTCGCCAACGGAACACACTTCACAGCAATCACTCCAGACAGTCGCCAATGGAACACCGAGCTGCGAAATAATTTTTCATACGAATTCTGATGACGGGTAAAATTCCTGCGTACAAAATGGTATAAAATAGACATATTAATGTTGCATGGTAGAGTCTTTCATCTGATGGTTTTGTTTATACGATATCCATCTACGTGAAGATCGTGTGGGATGAGCTAAAGTGAATACATAAAATCTGGAACCTTGAAGCGTGTACTAATTTTTTCCGCCTTTTCCCGCATGACTGTCGCCCCTCCTTCCAATGACTCCAGCCTCTTTACTGAGCCTCTATTACCACGACTCATTTGGGTTGACCTGCTCGTGTCTCCTGGGAATGACAGATGCCACCACATCTCCTGAGTGAATTACTCTGAAAACTCCTGAGAAGAAGCTACTACATTTCAGGAGTAATTTTAACACTTGTTAAATTGTTTCAGTAATAATAGTTATATTGAAAAATTCAATGGTCTTATCGGCAAAAAATAGCATGCAAATTATGTTTTTAATTCGATACAGTCGAGCCTCCTCAACGAGACAATGAAAAATAGACATTCTTTTCCCAATCAATACTGTTTTGTGATGATGTTATTTATAATCACACAGCGCTATATATGATTATTTGACACAAACTTGCGAAATCTTTCTGGTAAGGTGGACGTTGTAGAATTATGTACACTGGAGACCAGTGATTTAGGTGGTATTACATTTATATTTACGTTCCGATACTCAGCATAGATGTGAATATTGAAATACTCAAGATATAGTCGTGTAAAAAAATCATTTGCTATGAGAGTCGCCCTGATGAATATGGCTGGAACAAGAAAAATACTCAATGATGCTCGATTCCTAAAAACATATATGACATGTTGTAAAAAAATGTAAACAGTGGCAGTGTGTATATAGGTAAGCCAATTCTGAATTCTGAAAGCGGGAAACAGCAACTTTCTGAGTTTATTCTAATTGTTGCCATGACAACAATAGGCTAAAGTTTCATTATTACGCTTGGCTAAATATTTAGATCTGATTAACAAAACAATTATTGGACCTAACGCAGGGGTAGTCTGTTTACTACAGACGTTGAAACGAGAAGTGAAACCACTCAAGCCGGTGTCTGAGGGAAACATGGGGAAACATTTAAGAGGAGGCCTTCACGAGGATTGATATCTGGAACACCAGCTCGAAGTTCTTCACACTGTTACGAATAGTTTAGATATATTTTTACTTCTTCTAGGGTTACAGGTTCATGTAGGAAAAACGACACCATTAGTACGAAAATTTGTTATGAATTTAGCCAACGCCGAGTGCAATTAGAAATGCAAGTAAAAATGAAAGATGTACCCTGAAATTATCGCTAAGAAGTAATGACGGTGAAATAAGTTGCAATAAGGTGCAATATTTCATCAGTCGGTCTCGACCACAAGATCATCGAAGCAGCTTTGAGGAGAGCTGTTGTGAGCCCAAGTGCAGAATCAGATTACTGGGCCTGTGGTCGCGCATCAGACCATGAAGGGAGGTAAATTGACGCTCACAAAATATTATGGACCAGCTCATGACTAAGGGATGATGGGATTGGAAGACGGGAATTGATCGAGAATGGGGTTACGGGTTTGGGAATGCGGAAATGCTGGAATTAGAATATGGAAAATGAAATTGTTGATAATGAGTATGATATTTTATTGAGAGAGTGGAGGTAAATAAAAATATGATCCAAATAAACCAAAGAGGAATTCCTACAATGGCATAACCAGTTGAAAATATAAACTTGAAACGATATTTGTCATAAAAATAGCGTAGCATTCAAATAATAGGCAGTCGCACACACATTATGCTTGCTTGTCCACAAATGAAGTTAAAGGACAACTTCTCAATTAAATGATGCATCAGCATAACAATCCAACATTTAGAAATGAATTTAGGAAAAACATTCTGTGATACCACTTCAGGGAGGAAAAAAAATGAGTAAGAGATTCTTAACGGCCATCTACCCATAATTATTTAACGAGCCTTTTGAGAAGATATCCATGTGAACAAAACGTATTTTTATTTCATCCGGAAAAAAACAGGAATAGTGTGAAAAAATAGGGATTCATTTAGAGAAAAAAATTTCATCGGTGTCGCTCACGAATCATTGGATGGAACTATTGCTGAGTAAGCTAATACATTATTCTGGCCGAGTGGAAACATTTGCATCCGCCTTTATTTCCCCACGACTAATGCAGAATGTACTAATCTTTCTTGTCAGGCCTTCCAATTACATTCTGTGTCGTCTATCTCATCTCACCGTGTTGATGCAATATTAGCATTCGTACTTGGTAAACGTGTCACTTTAGCAGTGACAAACATTCAAAACAAGAACCCTACGGTGTGAAGAACTCCAAGCACATGTTGATGATATCACTTACTCTAACCGCCTAAGAATCACCTCACCCCAATCTTCTATTCGTCCAAAGAAATCGCTCATCTTTGGCTATCCTTTAGGCCCGTTCAAAAATGAACGTATCGTCACCAAAAGTAAATGTATGTTTTTCATGATTATATTTGGAAACTTGCAGTATTCATATCAATGCTGAGTATCAGAACGTAACAAAATATGTGATGCCCCTCAAGTCACTGAACTCCTGTGTACTTCGTGCTACAGCGTCGATTTAACACGCAAGAATTGTATGTATTTTTCTAATGTTTCATGAACAGAGCTGTACAGAACAGCACCAGAAAACAATATTGATGGAGAGAAGAATGACATTTATACCACTATATTATTAGAGAGGGCCTGCTTGTAAATAAGGGAAAACAATACAAGAAGACGTGTTTTGCAGGTCCATGCTATGGTATTTTTAGCCGTCATATATGTTGGATTTCTAATTAATGACAATGATATCCAATAAAACCATCTAAAAAATATCGTTTTATTACTTCGGAAGAGCAGTATTTGTTTCTCAAAAGTTTCCCGATAATTATTATTGACTCATGAGCTCGTACGTCATTTGCTTTTCTCAGTAGACATGAGCAGGGAACCAAAAAAGATTCGTGGTCATAAAGGTAGTTGTGATCAAATTAAGCGGTCCATCTCCAAGGGAGCTCCGACACGAGTCTTCGTGAGCTCATCCGTTGAACGCTGCCTGCACGTACAAGCGTATCCTACAACCTAAATCATTGATGATTTCCGGCGTTCTCCAATAAATGGCTCTATCATTCAAAATGAATGTGTTTTCTTGTTCATGTCATATAGTACATTAGATATCGCCCATCATCGTACATCGTATATACGTAATGGGGACAAATTAGTTTATTTTTAAATGGGGGCTAAACGTCCTGCTCGGTCGGTGGTGTCGTGCGGAGCGACGAGTGCACAACAACTCACTCCAACATCCTGGAAAAGAGTGGAAGGGTATTTATTTGTCGTAGTGTGGCTGCGGTCCAACCTAACCCACGCCTTCTTGGGAACTGAATTGTCCATTCAACATTCGTAAAAGTTGCGCTTAAATAGAACATCAATGCATTGATGCACTTTTAAATTCTTTAACATATTTCGAAACATCATTACATTGGAATATGTAAATCGAAAGAGACATATTCCCCCAAAATAAAATATTGTATCAGTGAGTTATTAGGTAGAAATCATCGATGGTAGGCCCCTTTGACATTAATTTCAAAGAAAAGTTTCTGGTACCTATTCGTTATAAGGGTTTTCGTGTTGTTGACTTTATGATATTTTTTAACAAAATATTTGGATACATTCTTACTGCACCATAAGGTCTAACGCCTATTAGAAATTAATAAGTGTGAATATTATGTTGATCGTAGGCTTGAGGATTATTGGTTTTATCGTAAATCGTGTTTTCCATCATGAAGTGTCACGGTCTAGCAAGAAACCTCAACGAAGTGTTTCACGATTGTCGACGTTGATCAGTGACATCGCCTATACAATTGTGGAATTACGATCAGTTCCCAGCTTGATCTCCTGTCATTCTCCGACTCAAGCAAGATTGCTCACCCTCGGGAAGTTTCGGCACCTTGACATTAACAAATTATTGTTCGCGGACATTCCCAGCCAATATTTACCGAACCGATTTTATGGTTGAGCCAGACGTAAGAGATTTTTTTCTCATGCTGTCATAAAGCGTTAAAGAGTGTCGGTTCCTCCGTACCAATGCAGTCACATTCAAGGAGAGAATTCCAAAGTCGTTGTTAATAGGACTGAATATCGGTGTGACGTCACATCTCTGTTTTGACAGGTGGACCATCTCCTCCATAACAAACTCCTGCTTCTCTGTACCCGTCCGTCATCGGAAGGTGATTCTGAAGGTCGGTGTTGCATTGTAGTGGACTGTGTATTTTTTAGTAAAACCCGCCATGGTGTGAAGCTGGTGTTTTATGTACACTTTGGTCGTAGCATTGTCTTGGATTCAGCAAAATTGACACGGGAGGGTCCCAACCACGTTCTTGTTGCGCTCTCAAAGTAGGATGACATCGGATTCCTTTTGCAGATGCGGTAATGATGGTGTCTCTGTACTGCCAGTGGCAAATCGTGGCGTCGTGTTTTTTTATGTGTAAAGTTCATGTGTGTGACTGCCGGGTTCGACGTTCACGCAGCTTTTGCATACGATATAAATGGGTCTGATGAATTGTTTGTGTTGTGCCGTGAACCGCGAGGCAAGCTCTTAAACTGGAACAAGAGACTACAATAAATTATTTCGTGGGTAAACAAAAGAGTGGTATAAAGTCTCTTGAGGTCAATTAAAAAGGATGAGCTTGGATGAGATGAATGGTAAGCAGCATCATTTATTTTGTTAAGCAATAGGACTGACCAGATGGTGGTCCGCCGAACGTCTGCTAGTTCTCAGCCCGATTAATGAAGCCCTGTTCTGTTTTACAGCAACGGTTCTGGACAAATCTTCAATCACACGAGTCAGCATGCCGGGTCTGTTGAGTTGACTTACGATATGCTCGAGTGAGGAGGGAGAAGGGATCGGACAAGCAACAATATTGACGTGTGGACGGTCTGTTGGGCAGGATGTGGTATCAGATAAACGCCAATGCTGCAATTGATGGATGCCGGTTTGACTTTAGATAAGGTTTGAAAAGAACACTATCACAACTAGAGGAAGGGCCGGTGGCTTGACTGGATTTGACCTGTTGGACGGAAGATGGAGTCTGACGTTGGAATATCGAAGCTGGCTAGAATGTGGTGTGACAAGAAAGAGTATTGAATCTGCTAAGCAGGAGATAAGTCTGCGAGCCAGCAGTATCGAAATGAGCGGTTGGTGTAAGACAGAGTCAGGGAGGAAATAAAATTTTCTGGTATGCGGGCAAAGGGGTTTTGACAGGTCGCAATATCAACGGGTGAACTGGCTATAGGGCGAAAATGGAAACTGACAGGCAACTTTATCGAAAACAATAACGCGCAGAGTGGTTGGGGGCGGAGCCATTTCCAACTCTGATCAATGGAAGGTTAGTCCTAGGTAATTACAGATGTAGTGGCAGGGGAGTGCACAGCCTGATAAACGGAGGTTAAGAAGAAAAGGCAGAACAGCAGGCTATCCATAGCATGTTCATTGGAGATGCAGTAGCGGATTAGTACTGGTGGTGTGGAAGGCTAGTTTCCAGCCTGATGAAGGAGTCTTAGTAGCGTGTTAGTGATGGTGGTGTAACAGGCCAGTACAAAGCCTGATCAATGGAGGCTCAGTTGCCGGCCTGTGCAGGTGATGTGGCAGGCTGGTCCACAAAGTGATAAACGGGGACTTGATAGCGATTCATACTAGGTGGTGATGCAGGCCAGTGGAAAGTTTGATCATTGGAGACTCCGCAACGGGTTAGTTTGTTATGTTTGTCCACATCGTGATCAATGGTAGGTCATTAACTGGTGTTTGTTTGTGGTGTGGCAGGCCAGTCCCCAAATAAATCTTTAGCGGCTTATTCTGGGTTGGTTTAATTGGTTCGGTTAGTCTGTTCAATAAAGGATTAGTAGCGGGGTCGAGCAGGTGGTGGGGCAAGCTAATTTACAATATGGTCTTTGAGGCCTTAGAATTGGGCTTGTGCCGGTGGAGCGGCTGGCCAGTATGCAGCTTGATCCTTGTAGGCTCAATAGCGGGATTTCCTGTTGAATTGGTTGGTTGTTTGCAGTTTGATCATCGGAGTCGCAGCAGAATGTGAGTACCAGTTGTATGCCAGGCCAGTTGGAAGTGCGATCAGTGTACACTCAGTAGCAAGTAGGTTCTGGTAGAGTGGCTTGACAATCCACAGCCTGAATATATGATGCTCAGTAGTGGATTAGTACAGGTTCTGTGACGCGGCAAGTCCACAGTCAGATAAATGGAGACCTACTGTAATATCGGGTTGTTGTGGGTGGTGCTGGAGCCTGGTCCACAGTCCGATCATCGAAAACTCAGTCGAGGGTTACAGCAGGCTGTTTGGCAGGTCAGTCCTTAGCTTTATCAATGCAGTTTCTGTCGAGGGTTGGTTGAATTGGTGTAGCATGTCAGTCCACAGCCTAATCTATGAAGGCCGAGAACCTGGTTAGTACAGACTGTGCGGCAGCCTAATGCATTGTCTGATGAATAGAGTCTTAATAGCAGGTCACTGTAGGAGCTGTTTCTAGCCTGTCTTTGACCTGATGCTTGAAGATTTCTTCGCGGGTTAGTTCAGGTAGGTAACTGTCCTGTCTACAGCCATGTCGATGGAGGCTATATAGCGGTGTAGTAGTCCAGTCCGCAGGTGATGCAGGCCAGTTAAGAACCTGCTTATTGGACACAGTCAACGGTTAATGCAGGTAGTGTGACAGTCCAGTCCCCAGCCAGATCAATGAATGTCCGTTTGCAGGTTTGTGTTGTGGCAGGCTGGTCCACTTCCTGATAAATGAAACCTGTTTAGCGAGTAACTCTTGATGGTGTTGCAGGCGAGCCTACATCCTGATAATTGGAGACTGTCGTTGGTTTGTGCTGTTAGTGTGACTCCACAGCCTGATCAATAGAAGCTCAGTAGAGGTTAGTGAAGGAGTGTGGCAGATCAGTCCACAGTCAAATCACCAATATCTCAATTGCGGGTTGGTGCGAACGTTGCGGCAGGCCAATTCGATGAAATGAGTAGTGGAGGTTTGAAATGGGTAGGTAATCGTATGTGACATGAGAGTTTGCAGACTGATTTTTACAGGCTAAAAAGCTGTTAGTTGGCTCAATAGCGGGGAAATTCTGTGGTCTTGACTGGCTGTTTGCGTCCTGATCATTGTAGGCTCAGGAGATGTCTAGTAATGCTGTTGTGACCGGCCATTCTGTAGCCTTACCATTGCACTCAGGAACAGGTTAGTACAGGTCGTGTTGCAAGACAGTTCTCAGCTCGATACTCAGGAACAGGTTAAGTCGTGTTGCAAGCCAGTTCTCAGCTCTGTTAATGGAGACCAAGTTACTGGTTAGTGCCGGTACAGTGAAGGACCAATACACAGCGTGATCCATATAGGCTCCGTCGCGGTCTAGGGCAGGGGCTGTGTCAGGTGTGTCCATAGACTTAAATTGAGACTTTATGACGAGTCACTGTAGTTGGTGTTGCAGGCCTATATTCTGCCAAATCATGGAGACTCAGTTAAGGGTTTGCGTAGGTAGTGTGTCATTCCAGTACACAGTCTTATCAATGGAGGCTCAGTGGCGGGTAGGTAGAGGTGATGTTATCGGCTAGTCCGTAGACTGATAAATGACGACATGTCTTCGCGATTATTATTGGACACTCATTTGCGGGTTTGTGGAGGTAGAATGAAATGGCAGTTCACAGCCGTATCAATGGAGGCTCAGTAGCAGGTTAGTGATGGTAGTCTAACAGATCAGTGGAAAGACTGATAAATGGGAGACTAAATGCCGGGTCACCGTAGGTGGTGTTTCAGGCCAGTCGACAGCAAGATAACTGCAGACTCAGTGGCGGGTCAGTGATGGCAGTGTGTCGGGTGAGTTCGCAGTATAATCACTAAAGATTCAATCGTGGGTTGTTACAAGTGGTGTGGCAGGCTGATTCGAAGCATGAACATTAGAGGTTCAGTGGCGGGCGAGTGATGGGGCTGAGGCAGGCCAATTCACTGTCTGATCATTAAAAATGTAGTCGCGTGTTGGTTGTGTTGGTTTGGCTTGGAGGTTTGCAGCCTTATCTTTCGAGAGGCAGGAGAGAGTTGGTACTTGTGGTATAACAAGCCGAATTAAATCTTGTTCATTGGAACTCAGAGGCGTGCTAGTGATGGGAGAGTTGCTACATAGTCCACATACAACACGATCAACTGAGACTCAGCAGCGGATTGGTGCAGGTGGTATGGCTGACCAGTCCACAGCCTCATAAATTGAGATTTGATAATTGGCTGACGTAGGTGATGTTGCAGGCCGGTCGACAGCAAGATCTTTGGTCAGGTAATGTGGCACAGGCCAGTCCACAGCTCGAGTAATGGAGGCTCATTAGCGGGCTATTACTGGCGCTTTGGTGGTTCAGTCCCAGCGTGATTAATATAGGCTCCCTTACGAGTTTTTGCAGGTATAGTAGGGCAGGCCAGTCCACAGCCAAATTAATCTAATTGAAGAAGTGCGTTGGTTCTGTTTCTTTAGATGGCCGGCTTGCACCCTTATTTTTGTATGCTCAGGAGCGGGAGAGAACTGGTGGTGACATGCCCATTTGCCTCTAGCTAATTAGAGAATACGTAGTTCGTTAGTTTCGGAATAGTGGGTGGTTGGTAAACAGCCTGATCAAATGAGACTCAGTAGCGGCTTAGTGCAGGTGGTGCACTGTCTATTTCACTGACTGATAAAGAGACCTACATCGGGTTGCTGCAGGTGGTGTTGTAGGCCGAGCTAAAGCATGGCATTCGGAGACTCAGTCGCTGTTTTGTGCAGGTAGTGTGGCAGTTAAGGTCATAATGCGAGTAATGGAGACTCAGTAGAGGGTTAGTGTTGTTGTTTGGCAGGTCAGTTGGCAGCCTAATCATTGTGGGTCCAATAGCAGATGTTCTCTTGATTTGGATAGTCAAGTTTGCAGTCAATTCATTGGAGCCCACGAGGCGGATTAGTACTGGTGCTGAGATAGAACTGTTTGCAGCTTGATCGTCAAGATTCATCGTCGCGTTAGTTCAGGCACAGTGACGGGCAAGTAGGCAGCCTGAGCCACTAAGGGAAAGTAGCTGTTATGTGCACGTCATTGGCTAACAAGTCCGAACTCCTTATCAATGAAGACTCAGTTGCGAAGTAGTGAAGGCGGAGTTGCAGGATAGTCCATCGCCGGAGCAATTTTTTGTGAACAGTTACGAGATTATTGAGTGGCCGACCAGTTCACAGTTTCATCATCAGAGGTCTAGTAGCGGCTAAATAATGGTGGTTTTGGGGGTCAGTCCATAACGTGATCAATATTGTCTGAGCAGCAAAATATTGCAGGCTATGCCAGTCCTAGGGCCGCTCGTAGGCAGTCAGCGATTTCAAGCTGGTGACGTGAAAAATAAAGTGAATGCCTAATAAGCATTCCTTGCCTCAGTATCAGTGAACTCATAAATTAGCTTTCCTTAATTGACTCTCATTTTAATTGTCTACGTAGTAAACAACATGCATCAGTTAAATTAGTATATATATTTACATTTATTTTTCAGAATCTATTTACAACTTTCTGAATATATGCTTCGGAACAACTCGTAGCATCTGGTCATGGAAGGGTAATGAATAAACGGCAAGTATCTGAATACCTGAAGTGCCCCTGTGGGCACGACTACGCACTCTTGTAGTCGTTCGGAGATAAAATCTGTCATTGGGCTCACCTCGTGATTCGCATTATTATAAGTGATAGTCATGAGCTTAGTAATTCAAACCGGCCTAGAAATGATCAAAATAATCAGTACGTCTGTGAAGACATCGCGGTCATTCATGCTCTCTCGTACAATCAGTGGGATAACCTCTTGCAAACAGTTAACATTGCATACGTTGTATAATGGTTACGCTTAAGCTGAATCTCTTTGTTATTTACATAACGCTATTGAATTATAAGCATGGAAGAACTTGATGCGACAGCGAATTCAAAAATAAATCCGCCGACTATAAGGAGAGTGTGCATAGCCACGGTGTTGCGTGCAAATACGTCCTAGTACATCGCGGCTTTTAGCGTGGAGATAAATTATTATTATTCACTGCCTGTGCAGTGATCAAATACAAATTATATAACAGTTAGAGACACCAAAGATAATTGTAATTTTATTACGAACGGAAAGAACGATATGGCACATTTGAATGACTGAGGATGAGCAGTATGTAGATCTATGTATTGGTGACACGTATCCATCGATACTTGTGTAACGTTATCGGCATAGCTACAGATACAAAAGTATACGTGACTGCATCTTTTCTACTCCAAAAAAATTGAAAGTTCCACTCCTCGTAAAATAAGTTTGTGATGCGATTGGTAAGCATCCATACAATGATCTCGTAAATATGTTGCTCACTCCTGTAACTCTAGCTATAAGTAATTAATACTAACATGCTGTACTGCGGCGAATGAAGATGGTTTTTGGCGTTAACGTTGCCTCTGCAGTCTTCTTAAACAATATA
>SDVV010009915.1:0-16482 GCA_016164225.1 Gammarus roeselii | reverse complement strand
ATACTAAAACGTTAGGTATACATCGATATTCAACATAAGCATGATGTCACCAAGACTCTGTTGCCTAAACAGCCCTCGGGAGAAATTATGTCGCCTAAACAGCCTGCGGGCGAATTTATGTAGCCAAAACGGCCCTGGAGACATGGCGGCCGATTAGCGCCCTGCGTTTCTTGTAGCCGAGTATGCCCGGGTAGTACGGCAGGCAAACAGGTTACAACACGAACACTGCGCGGCCACCGCTCACGCTCCTATCACGATAGCGCGTCAGTGTCTTTTGTCTCGTTACTTGAAGTGGACCTGCGCTTGATCATCTCCCAAAAGTGCGACATTTAAAGTGAACTTGTGTATATTTTATTTCAGTATCGGTGATATGATACATTGTATTGTAAATGATTATCGGTTGTGTTTTGAATATTAAGAGTGTTTCCATGCTAGAGGGGCCCTATTTTTTTTCTTTTTCTCACATGTTATTTTGCCAGTTTGGGGGTGCTCACGACCCCTGATCTCTTGATCGCGAAGAGGTACTACCTCCCACAATTGGTCCGAGTGGCATACATGTTTCACCCTGTCATAGTCAGACATGTTTCGCTTGCCAGTTTATGTTGTTCTATGATTTTATGTACAGTGAATGTTTAACAGTGTTATGTCGGTGGTACGGAGCCGTGTGTTATTTATAAAGTGTCCCAGAACTGGTCTACTGCCCCATTCTCCTCTTCAGTTTTCGACAGTTTATTTGTGTGAAATGCCTTTGGCATTTCATCCAGGAACATTTGAATGACGTCATTGACGTCTTTGCTTATCACTGTCTTATTGACCAATAAACTTTGGAGGAGATCGAGAATGTGAATACGACTTTGGACATTGGGATGACTACTAAGCCCGTTCGATACAAATTTAAGTGCTGTGTTGGTTCGTAGGTAAGGAAGCATACCCGAGGGCAGTGTCTTACGGTTGACAATGAGGCCGTATATAGTGCTGCAACATCGGCATTATTTGGCTCCTTTTGTTTGTTCGGTTCCGGTGTGGGCTCTGTAATGATGCTAGAGCGGTATAGGCCTTGTATAAAATTAAATAATTATGGTGCTATTTCCGGCGAATCGTTCAAATCTAGCATATCGTCACCACGTTCGTTCAACCTTTGACTGCGATATGTACTACTATGTTCTGCTTGTTCTGGCCCTGTTGTGACAGATAAGGATGTAGCACTACCGTCAATATGATTTGTTGTAAACTTATCCATCTTTGATTTTGGAACCATGTAGTAAACCGACTCATCCATGAATTATTTTTGTCCAGAAACTCACTGCAGTGGGTGATAGTAAATTTAACAGAAGCCCTCCACGCACGGTTGATAATGGTTTCCTTTTGGTACCGGAAGATTTACTCCCGGATGATTTACTGCCTGATTGTTTTATTATAATTGAGTTTAGTTACCCGTGACTTGGTTAGCATGTCACAGACCAATTTTCCGCTCAGTATATTTGTAAATATTTCGCAGATGATTTTAACTTTTTTTTCAGGTAAAAGTTTGATGAGTTGAGTACGTTTGGATGATTTTAGTTGATTTTGTTTATCATATAAATTTAATCTCCGTTTCAAAGTATGTTTATCACACATCACGACACGAAGTTTCCTTCTTTAATCCACGTAGGTTTGCTGTCTGTATAATCCGTCTATGTCACGTAGATTTGCTTTCTACCTCGTCTAATTCGTCTCTTCAAGATCTTGATGGCACAAATATCAGGTCTGTCACGCTGAACTAGTTCCTGCCTGTAGGCAAAACCTTTGATTGGTTCATCAGTATCGAGCGGTGAAACACTTCCTTCGTGAACTTTGGCTCGTGACCTCTCTTGAATGCCTTGCGTCTGAGATCACTGCACTGGAAGCATACGTACGCTCCCACCTTTAGTTGTGTACAGAGCACTTGAATTCTTTTACGTCGTATTTTATACAATTCGGACAACAACAAGTCTCCGATGCCTGAAAGAAATAAACTTCAAACGAGACCCGAGCCATCAACGAAGAATGTGGTGTCATATTGTACGTGTTCACAATTGTTTGCAAGTCATATATATAACATTCCGTCTTTTTAGCATGCATATATTTACCAAACTTCAGTTTTACTGTCCGTATTACGCGTTCAGCTGGGGATACTTTGATGGCCTCGATGTAGGTGTAATAAATGGATATGTTCTTGCTGGCCAAATAAGCTTCAAAGTTTTTGTTTATAAACTCGCTTTCCTGATCTGATCAGATCAGAGTTGTTAGCCATACTAGTTCGTTTAATATATTATCAAATGCTGCAATCATTTTTCTAAATGTAATGGCTTTCAAGGGTTGTACACACAGATATTTGCTGTATATATCAATGACAATCAATAAATATCTAATTCCGTCATTTTTATCTGATCATTCTTTCATATAGGCAACATCTGCACAGAGAATAAACCCTGGACGAGAAAGCTGTGAACATGCGTCAGCTAAATTTCAAGGGAGCTTGTTTAAATCGGGTAAAAGTATCTGACCCTTGCAGAAATTTTTCAACATCGTGCCTTGTTGTAAAGGACAAATATTCGTGGAACTTTGACGTAGGGCCGTCGCGCTAGAGTATGATTCATCAGCCTCTGGATTGTGGTAGACACTCTCCATTCTAATTAAATACTATCTCAAATCTGGCATACTTCATATTTTATAGAGACCACTTGTTCAAATTCATGTCCTGCAATTTGGGCTCTAATCAATAGTTTCGAACTAATTGGGTGTGTGAAATTAACCAAGATGTGCCCATATGTTTTTTTTTCCACACTCAACTTGTATAGTGAGATGAACGGTTCAATGTTGTCTTTTGCATGGAATGTTTTGCTAAAGTAACGAATGGATTAATATCGCGCATGCGTAGGATAAGAAAGTGTGTGGTATTGAAAGATATTGTGTGGTAGAAAGAATTTGAGTGAAAAAGCTATTTGTTCAAATATATCGCACTAATATTTGCGTGGCGGCCCTGACAAAAAACATGAGTAATAATACGTAGAGACTCGGATTCAAACATGAAATCGCCATACACTACAAGGAGTTTACATTTTTTTTGGCTTATGGATCGAATGCGACTTGTCCTGTATGTAACCCAATTTTTTCGTGTTTCCTTACAGGAAAGTGTTCTGACCCTGAAACGACCACCTCATCGAAGCTATCAATGTATTTAATAATCATTTTTCCCGCATAGACACTCTTTCTATTAGATGAGAACCCGCTCACAAACAATCGCGTGGGCTTGGTGAAGATGTTGATGTCCGCATACCTAATCGTCTCCATTCTCCCCAACAGGTGATACACAACTATTTTTTTCAATGATCCTTTAATTTATATATGCTTTCTCTCTCTCTCTCTCTCTTTGCAGATGTATTCAGTCAAGGATATGCTGAAGTCAAGGACCCGTTTGGCGTCACCAAGTAACATGGCTATTTACATCTCTAAAGTTAGATCGGTCATACCAATATCTTTGACATCAACCAATGTGGTTCCAGCAATCTATGCATTATTTCATTTATTTCTTAACAGATCATGGTAACAGCTCGATCGGGGGTAAGCCAGATAAACTCGGAACTTTGGGGATGATAAGGTATATTAAACGAAAAATGTCTACATATTTGTGGACTCTGTAATCAAACTATTTCATGATAGAGCATAAACAGTGTTGTATTTTTTTCTAGATACACAAAATTTCATTTGCAGACTGACGCAGTACCCTCCAGCAAATCATCCGTTTCAGGGGTATCCGATGGCCAGTCATCGCCCAAACTATCGGGGTAATCCTAGGTACAGTAACCCAAACTAACAGCGTCATCCGCTGCTTATACATCACTGGCGGCAGCCTCGAACATGGCATCCTCGACAACCGTGGCAGAGACAACCCTGGCAGAGACAACCGTGGCACTACCCTCAACAGACTACAGAAACTGACTTTCACAAAGTCAGACATGATGCATTACAAAGGTTCGTATATACATTTTTTTTAAGATTTGTTATTTTATAAGTTATTACATTTTTATTATTACTGTCAACACTTTCCTTCAGGAACATCTCCACCATAGGTTGAGAAGGCGAATGATCTGTCTGTTATATCCATCGTTAGGGGCTTGTCTTCCGAGTCTCGCTCAAGTGACAGAGATGTACTACGCTTCAGCATGATTTCCTCTTGACTGAGGAAGCCAACTATGAAGTCAGAACTTAGTACAATTAAAGAATAGTGCAGTTTGGATTTAGTGTTTATGAACACAAGCGATATTTCGTGCGAGTTGCTCTCCAGTCCCACACTCGATGAGTCCTATCTTTTTAAACCAGTCACTTGTTCCTTCATCTTCAAAATGTTCAAGATAACTTTAAATTTTGGTAGAGTCGTTGACACAAAATTGCCAGCTTCAATGAATGCAAACCTCTGGACTGCAAGATTTCCTACTTTTATCAGCTCCATTTTTCGGTCTTGTTGATCATTTTTTTGTGGAGAAGGAGGATGTTTACTCGACGAAAAGCTGATGATGTGTGTGTCCACCACCTCAGCGATGCCAGTCTTATACGACCCCACCGCTGCAGGCAGGTAAAAAGGTTGCAACACGTATGTCGGTTTCGTTTTCATTTTGATTTCGTATTGATTTGGTATTGTTATCGTATATCAGGCAGCGTATGGCAAACCTCTTGCCCAAGTTGTCGTACAATGTTGTATAAAATAGCGAATGCTGCAGCTCAGACATTATTTGATCTTGTCTGTGCTCTGGATCTTCTTTTACTATAGAGATATCTTTCTGTAACTTTGTTAGTTTATTTTTTATTGTTTTAAATACATCTCCGTTATTTGTTAATCTATTTTGTATGATTTTCCGCTTGTAGGATGAATCAGCCACCATTGTTGGAGGATGCAGGGAGTGGCTCATACCGAAATGAGGCCTGGCCGCCCCTCGCATGCCTTAGCGCAAGTTCGCCACCTAGCCTCGCAATGTCCGCAAACCCATAGCGCAAGCCCGCCACCCGGTGCTGCTGCTGCTGCTACTGGTCCGTCTTCGGAACAACCCGGTGTTCAACCTACTGCTCCGTCTTCGGAACAACCCGATGTTCAGCCTTCTGCTCCGTCTACTGATGGATCGGCTCTATCTTCGGACCCATTCGTCGCTACTGCTCCTTTGCGTGAGGCTATTCTTTATCCGCCTACCTCTAATGGAATTTTGGAAAATATTTTTGTCACGTCAACATTTATACCATACACTAAACACGTCACCGTATCTTGCATGATCACATTGGGATGCACGAAATTAGTGGAACACACTGAATCTAAATTAGGCCCATTCCAAAAATTTCAATGCACCGTGAATGTTAAAATGGTCAAACAAGTTGAGGATGCATCTGTTGATGACAAGGACTGGGTGATTAACACAAAAGCAATCCAGCTGACAAAAACCAAACTTTTTGGTAAGTTGATTGAGGATTTCGGGGTAGATTTACAAAATATATTCGAAAAACAGGAGCGAGGAGGTAGTGGCTGGAGCATTAATACAGAAACCAGTGTTCAGCTTAAATTCTACAGAGCAGGGGTTAAAGGAACAAAACGTCTTGGCGACTATATTTCTTGGCCCAAAAACTGTCCAAGGCCGGCACCATATAGTCAACATCAGGACAAAGAACAATAATTGTGTGCTCACTAGCATGATTGCTCACTTCCACTTGAAGCAACATACAAAACTTACATTAGGAAGACAACAGTCGGAGCGTACTTATCTCCGCATATAAACACTTACTTTAATTTTTCATACCATGCCTTGGATAAGCCTGTTGCTCTGAAGATTTTCCAGTCATAAAAAGAGACTGTGAAGTCAACATTAGACTGTATCAGCTCACAAGGGAGAAGGAAGGTCATGGTCTGGTCAGTGTATACAGAGGCAGTTTAGAAGCCAGTGAGGATCGCACTATCCACCTTGTGCAAATCTTAGATGATAATCATGTCGCACTCATACCGTGTATCTCTACATTCTTGAAAACCTTCAGATATACGACACATAAAGTCAACTTTTTTGTCCATTCTACATGCGGGGTATGAATGAAAGCAAAAAATCTGGACAAGTAAAATTGTGTTCATCCAGTACACGCTTGCAAAACATCAGTATGCCTGAAGAAGACGAAATGTATCAATTATCAGCCATGGACGCAACAATGAAATTGCTCGTTGTTTGTTATTATGACTGTGAATTTGTGCTGGAGCCAAGTCAAGAGGGAAAACCTGTAATTAACATACACAAGTTGTGCGAGCACAGTTATACTCTAGTGGATCTTGTCAAAAATGTGTTGCTGGATTATAATGATCACATGGATACCTTAACATTGTACCCCATCCCTGTCCTCACAAAACAAGACCTAAAAAAAGATTGTGAAAGCAAAGCATGTGAATGCTGCGGGGACACTTTTGGAGAAGAAGGTAAACAAAGAGTTCGTCACCATATTCATTACATCGAGGGTGTCATTGGACCCAATAAAGAAGTGATATCTGGCAACTATAATGGGGCTCTATGCTTTAATTGCAATTTCCGAATCACGGAGAAATTCAGGTTTATGCCTTGTATTGCTCACAATGCATCAGCCTATGACATTAGATTTATATTAAGAGGACTGGACGGTAAAACTTTTTCCAATATCCGTGTGTTACCAAAGCAATCGGACAAGATTTTCAGCATCTCTGTCTCCTTGAAAGATGACACGAGCATGTATGATGTCAAGTTTATCGACTCGTACTCGTTCCTCAACTCAAGTTCAGACAGTCTTGCCAAAAATCTTGAAGACAGTGGCCATGTCATGCCGCTCCTCAAATCCCATCTCACAAGTCTCGGCTACAGTGACAAGGTTTTAGACCTCGCTACTCGAAAAGGACTTTTTGTTATTGGACCATCACATCGGATTCTGTGCTGGACCAAACAGACATCCCATCGCAACAAAACTCAAACAGTCACCATCGAGACAAAGGAATATCGGACTCTGATTATGATGAAGTGATTGAAATGTGACAGGCTGCCAACTGCAAGACTTTGCGTGACTACATGATCATCTACCTCCTCATCGACACGTTGTTCCTGGCAGAAGTCTTCCAAAAGTTTAAGGAGACCATGACACTCGACTACACCTTGGACCCCGGCTTTGCAATGCAAGCTGCTCTCTACAAAGTCAAAATGAAACTGGAGCTGGTGAAAGATATCAATCTACTCCACTTGATTGAGGTGGATTTGTGACGTTGACGAAAGGTCTAATCAAGATAAACAATCCCATATGCGAAGACGATAACTCTAAACTACCTGTGTCTTCAGCAGCAATGAAAGACTTTAACAGTCTGTATGGTGAATGCTTGAGTGAGCCCCTTATCATTGGCGAATCCACGAGCTCACACCCAAAGAAATTCAAGCATTCGACTTGGTAAACGCGGACGGTTCTGGCGAGTACACGTACATTGCCTGTATCGATGCCCAAATCAGCGACGAAGTTTTAACGATAAACAGACAAACTGCCACTACTGCTACATCACAAAGAAGTCAGCTTGTGCGATGTTTCGCCCTTCACGAATATATCTCTTGGCAGGCAGGCTCGGAACATCTCAAAAACAGAAATCGAGCATATCGTAGGCTGATTGCTAGTCACCAACCCCAAACTGACTACCTCATGGCCTTGAAATTAGTGCAAGTACTCCTCAGACAAGGATTGGAAGTGACCAAAGTTCATAGATTTTTTCGCATAAAATAAGAACAAGTCTTCAAATCCTTCTTTAAGAAAAATATACAAAAACATCAAGAGTCAACGAACTCCTTCGAAAAGTCCTACTACAAACTGCTGTCAAATAGTATATACGGCCAGCTATTGTTCAACCCGCTCAACAGAAGTTTAGAGGCAAAGGTCGTGTGCACAGCCAACGAGTTCCGAAAACATGCTGCCAACCCTCTCTTGAAAAACTGCTTCGCTATCGGCCCCGAAACAGTTATCATGATCCTGAAGCAAAAAACTATCAGAATGGTTCATCCACTCTAGGTGGGCTTCTACGTGCTAGAAAAAGCCAAAGCAAAATTCTACAGCTTCCTTCATGACACACTGAAACTACGCTACGGTGACAACGTCTCGCTCATCTACTCGGACACAGACTCGTTGCTGCTCCAGTTCAAAGGTGTAACAGACATTGAGGCGGAAACGCGTAAACCTCCTCTGGCTGCATTCATGGACTTCTCCGACTACCCGAAAAATCATCCCTTGTACGATGAATCAAAGAAAGGACAGCTGGGACTACTGAAAAGCGAAACAGCCGACGACTACCCGAGCGAGATCATTTGCTTGCAACCAAAGTGTTACAGCATGTCGCTCAAGTCCGACGCCACAAAATCAGCTGCTAAGGGCGTCAATTACCAGACACAAGCCAAAATCAAACATGAACAATACAGAGACATCTATAACCAGAAAACATACACACACTTTGAGACCATACACAACATTCGCGCTCAAGCATGCCAGCTTCAAACTGTAAGCTATATTAAAAATTGCCTCAGTAAGTTTGAAAACCAACTTTACTATATCGACGCGTGCACAACTCTTGCCTATGGGCATCCAGATATTCCCCCCAAAAAAACATTGAAGTTGAACCTACCGTCACTGAGAAGAAGAAGCGATGTGTTGTGGATGATGATACTAATGTACAAATGGATTCAACTTGGAAGAGACGTAAGACGGGTGAGGCCATCTTTGGCGAGTACACTCGCGTGAATGACGAATGTACGTCCACATCTTCAGGTTTTAATCTGTAAAGGTTCCGAAGATGTTGTAAATATGAACATATGTAAATAAACAAATATATACACAAACATGTATGTTTTATTGTCCAGCTAGTTAGAGTATATATTTATGTCTACAAGCGGTTTGTTTTTAGTATGACGTAGGACTTAGTGCAGGATGCAGGAACCGGAGTACTTTTTGTCTGTCTCATCGCTGGACAGTAGTCAAGTGTACCAAAGCAACACATCTTAAAGTTATCCAGTAATACAGCTTCGGGAGAATGTAGCATAGGACTTGTTGAAGTATTCTATAATGACTGGTTCATAATAAAAAGCACGATGAACAGTACAACATTGTATTCTACATAGCCTATTTTGATGATAAAGATGAACGAGTCGGGCATGGAACTGTTTTTTTTTTGTTCCTAGCAAAAATATCTCGGGCAATACATTAGAAGAACACATTTTCGAGCTGGAAATCAACATCAGAAAATGTCTGTTAATGAAATGAATGGTTATAGATGAAGGAAAATTGTTTGAATATGATAGTGCCGCACAACGCATAAAGTACAATGCCTTAATTCTACAGAACATTCGCAATACAAATATACTGAAGCTACGGTGAATTGTTACTTTTTTGAAGATAGATCGGCTGATTTAATAGTCAGAGCGATGTGTAAATATCATGTCGGCGAAGGTGCCGTAAGCGAAAAAATATCATTTATGAATGATAATGCACGCTACATAAACGTTTACTCTGATATAATATCACGCAGTTTTATGAGTGGCAAGCAAGTCAATATTCTTGATGTTATTCCAATTAATAAATCTTATTCATTTACGCGTGCAGATGTCATACATAAAAAATTACAGCGTAATCATATTGATTCAATTTCCATCGATCTACGAAATGGTGTTGGCGGTATCATTCCGTTCAAGAATGGTGGATCGAGCCTATGCGAATTGCATTTTAAAAGAAGGTAGAGCCATATAAGTATAACGCTAGATATAAATAAGGTCATTTGATGACTAACAATCATGAGGGTGGTATATGCATATCCATCGTACAAACAATATGAAGTTTTATTCGCAGAACGTGATAAAATACGCGGTGGAAGTTTACATGATATTGACCGATTCACAAGTCCGATATCGTACCAGAGGGAAAGCGGATTCTTCTCGACCATAGCCAGTCTATTGAGAAGTACATTGCCTTTTCTACGAAAAACTGTACTGCTTGCAGCTGTCGACATGGCTCGAAACATGGCACACGATTACTCGGAGCAGAAAAATATGCAAAAATCAACCAAGGAACATGGGATTGCTACCCTCAAGAATGTTGTAAAGAAAGCCATGGTTGGAGTTAAGGTTACAGAAAAAGTAACAAAAAAAAGTGAATCAAAGAAGAACCGTGGAAGAAAGATGGAGTCGTGTCGTCCATTATTTAATTACTAATAAATAACACTGTTCATGCAGCATTAACGTTAGTTTCAGGTGAGATTCTATACCGACAACATGCTTGGTGGATCATCTTTCAACATGACAGGGCTAGAAGCCTCTACGGAAAACTATGAAATAGGAGTGATCGATATGTTCCCCTCCGTCAACAAGAAATATTTAATTGAATCAAGAATGCCTATATGATGGTAGAATTGCCGATTTCTGTACCGAATTTCATATTCCGTGTCTGATAATGAAATGGTCGACTTGAGCTCGTTAATTACAGAAGTGAAATCCGTGTTAGAATTGCAGATGGAAGCGCGTTGGCCGCCGCTGCACATGTTACACTAGTTGGCGGATTTTTTCATCGCATGTTCCATGTCGCTCTCTATTCCTAAATGGTCCTCAGTGTAAGGGAAACAGCTATACAGGACTACCATATAATCTCAACACCTATACATCCACGAAAAGCTCCGATCTAAACAATAAAAGGCTGAACATGATGTTTAAATCACTGCTAACACATATTTCATCAAAACAAAAGTGAGGTTTGGATTTAAGAAAGTGTACGTCATGATGTACATTTGATGGAACCACTAAACTTTGATGTAGCCGGTAGCAATAGTTATCTATTGGATAATGTCAGCGTAAATATACGATTGGAGCTGGCAAAACCAAGTAGCGTTCTACTATCGCACGACAATGAACATAACTTCTTTTTAGTTGATTCATGCAAATTATGGTGTAAAAAGGTTTTACCATACCCTACAGCTTTGCTTGCTCTAAATAAAGTGCTCACAAAAAACAATGACATGATTGAATGCATGCTCGATCGACCTATTGTCAAAACAATCGTGTTTCCTACCGGACAAAACTACATCTACATTGATTCACCCTTCAACGGGGTTGTTTCACAAAATTAGCCCTATTCCTCATTGATCAAGCGGCACATAACGGAGCGTATGTTCGTAATCCAAATTACTTCCAGCATAACGAAATCACAAACGTTATCGACGATGTAAAATTAAACTGCGTTACCAACATTAGATCATCGTTTCCCAGAGAGCGCGCGCCCAAGCATACCATCTAACACTTTCGGACCTTGGGACGCGTACAAGCTCTCATCTCAGCACAAGACTACAAAATTTCACTGCAGGAAGAACTATATTTGTTATAGATACAAGCCCAACAGACTCCGAAGATGTCATGAACCTAGAAAAAAGAGCAAACATTCGTATAACGGTGAATTGTGAATATCCACCCACTACGAATAAGATCTTATTCCTGGTAGGTTATACACTCGGTGTCATCCAAATAAATTCGGCAAGGAGGGTATTCCCCAACTATCTACAATAAACATGGAAAATAATCAAATTGAAAATATATCCATGAGCGACCCAATTATGGAACGTGCCTATATGGGGTGTTTTGCTGGAAATAGAATGCCCATGCATCCAATGAATGGCTACATTATTGTTAACAGCAAAAGCAATCCTAATAAAATGGGTCATTGAATCCTAATATTCAAAAACGATAACAAACACTACTTTTTCGATTCGTTCGGATTTAATCCAAAAATATATGGATGAAATATAGCTTCGTATTATAATACTCATGCAAAAATACAGCTTGTACCACAGAAACTGATCCAAAGTGATCAATCTTCGGTTTGTGGTGCTTACTCTCTCTACTTTTCGTGTTATCTATGTCAAAATATACCTGTCAAAAAAATTATCGAGCAGTTCTCCAACAGCGAACGACGTAGAAATGATACCAAGGTTAAAAAAATCATCATGAACGTGTCCGGACATCAACATTCGTGCAAGAAAGATATGTGTGGGGTTTTACCCTTTGATACTGCAAGTAAATTATTATGTAACTGTTAGATTTATCATCAATAAAATAATCTTATAAATGTATGTTATCATTACCCCCCTTAACACTCAAAGGACGAGCATTGAAATTGTACGTATGCAACATGACATGTAATGAATTGTAATACAGTATGCCCAGCATTGAAGTTCGAATACCAAAGGTAATCTAAGTGTAAATATATATAAATGTTCTATTTATATAACCTATATACATATATAACCTTTTACATACATAACCTATTAACATATAAATACCTTATGAATAATTCGAAAGTTGTCCATCTGTTCACTCTTTCCGCCCCCCTTCGCGCCACCCGCCTTCGCGCCGACCGCCTGACTTCGGTCAACATGGTCGCCCCAAGGTCACCCATCCTTACGCCCGCCGACAAAACTGCCTCGAATTGAGTTTCGTCGATATTGTATCTACTCCTATCGCGTTTTGGAAAATCACAACCTAAAATTCTGCTCTTCTATCTGACCTATATCAGAGGTTGTACTGACTATGGGCTACTCTTTTAGTCCTCTGTCTTTCCCTCACTCTTTGCTGGACTTGATGTAGTTCACTCGACTGCTGCTTGTCTCCTCATAGGCACGTGGCGATCTACTCCATCGGCCTCTTTACTGTGAAGCTGGACTATTATTAACCACTGATCTCTACCGTGAAGAACGCTGCTCACGGTTTCTTCTACAGCTTTTTCCGACCTGCTGATCATCCTTCCAATGCTCTTCTCATTTCCTCACCTTAATCCCCTCTCGTGTCGGCATCAACGATCGCCTCTTCTGTACAGGGCATGTCGTCTGTTAAAGTTTCAAAGCTTCACTCATCCTCCCTCTCTCCTCAGGATATTTTCTCTGTTCTTCCTCCTGGTTTCCTTTTTCTTCCACTATCCACACCTCCTTTCCTACTGCTACCATAGGTGCAGTAGCGGGTAGTGCCCCACCACTGTTTGCAGATCTCGGTTCTACTTCCTACCCTAATTACCTCTCTATCTACACTGTTTCTCAGAGAAATTTAAGATCTTTTTCTATCTCCTCTCGGGTCACACAATACTTGCTGCCGAACTCTTTGGGATCCTGCAAGCACTGATCTTTCTCTTCACACGCCAGGCTACCAGCCCTGCTGTCATTACTAAAACTGACCGCCTCCCCAAATATGTCGTATTTTTAGACAGTCTGAGTGCTCTCACCCAGCTGAAAAACCTGCACTATAAACATCCTGTTCTTCGTAAAATGCAGCACGATTTACTCACGATGTCTGAGACTAGTCAGGTAGTTGAACTCTGCTGGAACCCGGGCATGAGATAATAAGAGGAAACGAGCTGCAGATTCGCGCGGTAACAGGCATCTACCCGTCATGACCAATTTATTTACATATATTATCGAGATTGGTTCTCAATCATCAACCCTCGTCTAACATCTCGAAGGAACGACAAGTGGCAACAGAGTGGACAAAAAATGTTTGCGATCAAACCATCCATAGGAGAGTGGGACACCAAGTTTTCCACAAGAAGAGACCAAGTGTTTATTAACCTTCTGTGCGCGGGGCATACGTGGATTGCCCACAATCACCTAATGGACGTAGGCATGGGATCGGACGCACCGCCATGCACCTGTTGCCACCAACTGGTAATCAGTGTGAAACACTTACTAATAGATTGTAATGCACTCGCAGCAGCCCGACGAGTCTTCTTGAATCCTCCGAGCACCCTACAACGCCTGCTCACAGAAAAAAATTATACAAGAAACTAACATCTTTTGGAAAAAATACCGGACTCTATGAATCTGTTTGAATCCTCTCCGTTTATGAACGCACTACCCTGCAAAAGATTTAATTTAAACTCGAGCAAGAGGCTGCGCACCGGAACTGACTGACCTTCGTGCTCTACGGGAGAGCGTACTTTAACTCCGCGTTGAGGTTCCGGTGGAACACAGAAGCATCTACTACTGCTTTGTAACTGTCTCTATAGTTGTGATCTTTATTATTTGCCCGTGGTTCTGTCGTTATTGGCACTTTTTACGACAGAGGGGCATCAATGTTGGGTACGGCATCATGGGTCACTTCCCCTCCCCAGCTTTTGCAAAAAAATACGTTTAAAAATACTATTATGCTTGATCCCACATATTTATCATGGTGCTTTCTTCCTAGGCAGGGAGCCTTTCACCCCTTCCGTGAAAGAATCCTGCGCGCAACAAAGATTGCTAGGTTTTCTTCAGGGTCCGTGTAACCGAGATTACTGAATGTTTGATATGTTCGTTCTAGCTCACAAACCATTTCCTAGTGTAAACAGCAAGTTTATTCCACATTGTGAATGGCAAATGTATGTGCACAGGCTAGGGCAGAAACTGATGTGGTTTCAACATTTTCCAAGGTCTGCTGGTCTACTATGGAAAAAAAATTAGGATTCTTTCCTAGGTGGAAAACCAAGTAGTGCAAATCTTTTTTGATCGAACTACCCTACTCGGAGATCAGGTAACATCAGCTATGAAATATTTAATACAGATGCTTACGGGAAATTTTGACTGCAAGGCAACGGAACCATATATAAAATAAATAATTTCACACGTGTCCGTTTGAGAAACTTCCCCAGTACCATTTTATATGTCCTCATCTGAACCCAAAATTTACAACTCCATATGAGGATCCAACAGATTTCTCCATTGGCGAATCGAACGCAACACGATTTGAGGAATCAATCCAATCAACTCAATTCTAGGACCAAAACCTACTCATTTCGAGTAACAAACGACTGCTTTTAACGACCGTGCCTAGCTCCTTACGAGTACTTGATCTGTAATATTTATCTTTAATTGAGAACCTATAATCTAGCTTGCCTTCACCATTTTTTTGTACAAAATAATCTGTAAATACGCTAACACCGAAGACCAAACCATCCTTGAACTAAACATCCTTGTGAGTGCCATGCACCTTCCCCCTTTGGTCATGGAAGCCCATTGACAAACTGGTTCAAGTGGAGTCTGAAGCAGACACCCCTCCTCTACGTTCAGGCTGCTTGCAGACTGGTTTGGCACGATAAGATGCGTCCGCCAGCAGTTGAAACAGGTTACGGCGTCCCGCCTCCTCCTGGTGGCCATATAGAGTAACTAAAAACCTATATTCATTGCTATGTCCGATTTACGAGATTTTTTTGTACATAATAATATGTAAATTTAATAATAGACATAATTTAGATACTGTATTATACCAGTCCCCCCTTATCTCATTCAAGTACTTGGTAGAGTATGGCACGATTTCGACGACCGTCCACGCTGTCGTGTGCCTCAGAGACAGAGAACCCATTCATAGATAGCAGAGTTGAAACCGGATTAAATAGAGTTGTGAGTCCTTGCAGCCTGTTTTTTTGTTTGTTTGTCTGGGAACTCCGTAATTGAACGTGATTCGCGAGTCTGCGTCTTTGTGTTGATATTATTTAATATTGCAACTATTTAGTCAAGATACCCTACGAGGGAGCAGTGAGAGACTTTCGTCGGAAGCTCTGGTTGACTTGACCCTCTAATCTAGTCTACACAATCAGGTATGTCCGCAGTCTAGCAGTGTGTTAGCAATTGTTGGCTCTCTCAGCTGATCAATGATACGATGGTAGCGTAGATGTGCAGAATGGACGGCGAAAAGCATCTCATTGTAATTGGGGTGGATGGATGATCATTCATTTTATGATCATTAACACTTTATTTTATTATTTCTTCTTGCTTGGGCTCTATTATTTTTCTCTGCCCTTTTTCATGGTGATATATTTTAAACTGGTTATTATTATTATATGTATCGAGGTTGGTTGAGACAAGGTAACCCAGGAAGGGGAGGTTTTCGTGGGACCCGCGGGACTCGGGAACCCGGGGTTTCGGGAACCCGGGGGACTTGGGAGACCAGGTGGATTTGGGGGGATTCACTTGGACCTTTCTGGGGCCCTTTGGGACACCCTTGAGACCCTTTAGGACCCTTTCGAGAAACTGCGGGACCCTTTTGAGGCTCCTCTGAATCCTGGAACCTCTGCTCCCCCCTCCCAGCGCTGTAAAACCCATACACGAAAAAATGTTTGTGAGATGCTTGAGTGGAACAAATAACCATTGCAGTCCGCGGATTGCTGGCGCAGAGGGCGAGGGTCACGTCGAGGCTGGTCGAGGTGCGTCGAGATCAGCCGAAACATGTTGAGGCGAGTCGAGTTGGTCGCGACAAGCCGAAACTGGCCGAAATGATTCGAGACAAGCCGAGATGAGCTGAGGCGAGAGGTCTCGGGGGGCTCGGGGAGCTCGGGAAGACCCGGGGGACAAGGGTCACCCTCCGGGATTCATCGGGCTCTTTTACGACCCAAGGGACCAATGCCCCCCCCCCGCCCTATCCCCTTAAACAATCAGTGCGAAATCAATAA
>SDVV010009914.1:0-16482 GCA_016164225.1 Gammarus roeselii | reverse complement strand
TGATTATTGATCAGACGTTTATTTTTATCCCGTAAGCATCTTCTGCCCTCACGCTACCCAGCTTGACGCATTGCTTCTGAAATAGATCTTGATTAGGGAGTGGCGTGCTTGCGTACCAAGGTCGTCAGGCGCTGTTTGTTGTCTGTGCGTCCACACGTATTGGAGTCGTATGACGACACAATCTCTGTTTGTGAATGGCATATGCACCTAAGTCGTCCGGCGCCTTATGTTCATTGTTTGGTATGGGAGTACGTATAACCGAAGTGGTTTGAGCCACAATCGCATTTTGTAAGTGTCACTAAGAATTTGTTCATGGGTAACATTTTCCTTTCGTAATACGCGATTCATTTGAAATGTAGAATATATAATTCAATCACCTCAACCCTAGCTGTATTCAATGATATTTACATGAACAAATTCTTTTCGTCCTCAGCGATCACCGACCAGTTATGTTACAAGGCAATTGGCTCACCCTCCTTCAATAGCGAACTTTATTTCCTAGTGGCAAACACATAACCGGGACATTTGAGCCATCTCAGCTGCTGACCTCCTCGTGAGAGTACTTTTCCGCACTTGCGACTCAGGGAAAGCATCACTCACTCACCTTATAAATTATGTGAACACATTTTTTTTAGATCTGGTGAAATTCCATAGAACATTCTTCCTGGTAACCTCACATAGTTTGAAATAGAAACACACCGGGTCCAAATATTATAAACAAGTCAATAAACTGTTCTAATAAAGTCAGCGAATTGCGCTATGAAGTTGTCTAATTAAAACGATATATTATACTATTCATCTAGAGTAAAACATATTTTAATATCCTGTGAGGTGACCTCCCTCAAAATGGTACCTGTGTTAGCTAGCATATTGCGATACCAACCTTTCAGGTGTCCTTACTGAGACTCGTAAATGAATATTTTGAAAATACAATATTAATGTCTTTCTCGAGAAAAATTAATCACAGTATGAGTCTGATTTTCCACTGGCAACGGTATAAAAAATAATCTCATAGTGACACATGTTAAAGTCATAACCGAAAAGTATTTGTATCGAAACATAGCTTATCTACCATTATTAAGAAAAGTGCACGTATCTCCGACGCCGCTCGAGTTGTAAAGGTTTCTTGGTTGATAATAAGGAACCCTGAACCACAGCCAGTACTAGTGAACTGAGTCCAGTATGCTCGCCAGCCACAGGTGCCCCATCGTGTGTCAAAATAAAATGTCGTCGCGATCGGAACCGTAATACCTAAGTCATGTCATTTACTGTCGGTTTATTCCGAATGAAAACTTACTGACATCAAAGATATTATCGCTCATGTATGCTTCTCACGCAAAATTCCTAGATATATTCGCTTTCTTCGCTCGACATCAGCTTTACCTAACGTTTTCTGAACATTGGATAACATTACTCGATCAATCACGTGACCGTTTCTACCTGATGGCGGGGAGAATACGAGACAAGCGGGGAAATTTTTTTACCGAGAAAGACCGAGAATCTTCAATTCCAAAACAACTTTAAGATGCAAAATTATCCATGAATGGCCAGTCTATAGAGGCCGCGTTTTTGAAAATATTGGAGAAGGTAAGGGAATAGTTTCTGCAAACCTGCAGGAGAAATACCACCAAATCGCTCCTACAACCCGACGACAAAGTAGGGAGGTTGTAGGAGCAGGCTGATGACAAGAATGCTCACGAGCGCAAGCTTGTCAGGTAATGATGTCTCTTGGCTGATATGGTGGCCGATATGGAGGGTAATGATGTCTCCTGGCCGATATGGTGGGAGACCGATATCACAGCCGCCTGAAGAGAGAAACATGGCTGTAAAACTCCGACCCGTATCATAATTTTGTACGTCCTGGGAGAAGCCAATAGGTAATTTTCTCGAAAAAGCCTCCGAGTGCGGATCCCTTTATTGGCCGTGTATTTGTATGAGATCCCGAAACGTCAGCTGCGCGCAACTAATGGGTGTTCGTGAAGACCCAACATCGAGGACACAAACGCCAGCTGCACGAAACTAATGGACGTTCGTGAAGACCCAACATCTAGTACACAAACGCCAGCTGCACGAAACTAATGGATGTTCGTGAAGACCCAACATCGAGTACACAAACGCCAGCTGCGCACAACTAATGGATGTTCGTGAAGACCCATCATCGAGTACACAAACGCCGGCTACGCGCAACTAATGGATGTTCGTGAAGACCCAACATCGAGTACACAAACCCCAGCTGCGCGCAACTAATGGATGTTCGTGAAGACCCAACATCGAGTACACAAACGCCAGCTGCGCGCAACTAATGGATGTTCGTGAAGACCGAACATCGAGTACACAAACGCCAGCTGCACGTAACTAATGGATGTTCGTGAAGACCCAACATCAAGTACACACATTTTTCGACGGAATCCCTTCCAATCTCCAATGTCTGCCTGGGTCAAAAATTTGAATTAAAGTAACTAGTTTAGTGCCTTCATTATTTCGACATTTTGGCGTATCTGAGTGGCGACGATTTTTAAAAGGACAAACTATGCCAAATTTTGTCGTGCTCATCTGCAAATTTCATGTACCATTTATAGGAGTGGACTCGCTGTGGTGAAAGCAAAATTTAACCAAATCACATCTGATAAGTCATTTTTGCCTTGTACAATCAACAAATAAAATTTAATTTATAATCATATGACGAACTCAATGTTGTTTGACCTCAAAAACCTGTTTCACAGACAAATATTTCAACACCCGCAGCTTCAATTCAAATATTGCCCAGTTCATCAGGAAGCTGCAGCCTCTTCAGAGGCAGCCAGACATATTTATTCTTACAGAGACGTTTTAAATGTTTACAAGTGTAGGAAGACAACAACAGGCCTATTGACATAAACTAGGTTGCCTTTTGACAGCAAAAGGATTACTTCTGAGGTGAACCTCTGCGAGAGCATCATGTGCCATTTTTTTTTTAATGACAAGAAGGGAATCAATTTTGCTATTTATTGACGATTTATGTAGAACTTATCGAGCCCTGACTTGGAACTTTCGATTGTACTGCTAATTACAACCTCCGCTGGACGTTTTGTTCCATTCTCCAACAACTCTATACGTAAAAAAATTGCGCGTTTCTCAACGAATTTGTAATTATTGTTTGTAGTCACTCCGTTCGTATCTAGAGCAGAAAGGCTCGCTCGGTTGACGTGTTCCTTACCCTTCATAATCTTCCACTCATCAATCATGTCCCTCTGACTCGACGTTTGTCTAGCGAATAAAGATTGAGTTCACGTAGTCTGTCTCCGCACGATTTATTCCGCAGCGAAAATATGAGTTTGGTAGCTCCTTGTTGAACCTTCTCTGATTTAATAAAGTCTTTTATAATATATGGAGACCAGAAATGAACGGAATACTCAAAAAGCGGTCTAACAAATGCAATGTATAATTTGAGAATACTGTGCTGTTTTTTGTACGAGATGGTGCGGATTATCATACCTAACATTTTGTTGCCTTTCTTGGGAGCAACGTTACGTTGCTTACAACTTTTAAAGTCGTTACCAATAATGACACAAAAAAAATTCTCATCGGTGACAGGAATCAGTTTCTTTCAGCACATTGAATATTCGTGTTTGAGGTTATGAGGACCTATGTGCATAACTTTACATTTGTCTACATTAAATTTCACTTGTCACTTTTCTGCCAATCAAAAACTTTGTTCAAGTCTAGTTAGATCTGCTGGCACTCAAGTTCATTTTGCACTTTTATTTCTATCTTAGTATCGTATGCAAAGCTACTAATGTTTGAGAGTAGGTTGCTATCGAGATCGGTAATGTATATTATGAAGAGAACTGGACCTAACACAGATCCTTGAGGCACGCCGTTTGTAACATTACCCAGGGGAGGAAGCCCCGATAAGTACATCTCGCTGCCGTCGGTTCGTAAGCCAGCACTTTGTCCAGCTGTTGAGCTCGACTGGTATACCGATCCTATGCAATTTACTATCTTGGCACTTGTGGGGGACATTATCAATGGCCTTTTAAAAGTCATGGCAAATGATATCGAGTGGAGATTTTGTGTCGCAGATTTCAATCATATTTTTGAAAAAAAAAAGCAGAGTCTTATGACAGGAACGCTTGTGTCTAACCATGCTGAGAGTCGCCAATCAATTTGTTTGATTCTAAGAATTCTGTAATTTTATTCGTAATCAAACTTTCCATTAATTTGTCAATGACTGAAGTTAAACTAATTAGACGGTAGTTGCCGGGACACTTTTTGTTCTTTTTTTACCATTGGGGTAACATTGACCTCCTTCAATTTGGAAGGGCAGGTGCCATTTGTGAGAGATTGGTTGAAAATGTTTGATAAATGTTCGACGAATTTGTTTCTAATCTCTTCTAGAACTTTGGGGTGAAGATGGTCCGGACCTGGAGATTTTATGACTTTCAATATATCTATATATTTAATAACTTCGGCGGGGGAAAAGTTCACTATGGTGAGGGCTTCAATTCGTCTTTCCGCAATGAAATCCGCAGTATTAGGAATATCCTGATTCCCTAACGTAAATACAGAACAAAAACATTCATTGAGTGGCACATTCATTTTGGTGTCGTCCATTTCTAGCTCACCAACATCGTTCTCGAGAGGACCAATTACACATCCTGAATAATTTTTTGACTCGGAATATAACTGAAACATTGTTCCGGATTAGCTTTGCCATTGGCGGCAATTTTATTTTTCATAATCTTTCTTCTTACGTTTCTGGACCCTCTTTTGATCTCTTCTGCTGCTGTTGTATTTATTGTTTGCTACGTCGCCGTGTGGATGTTTCTATTCTATCGAGTGCTTAGCTTTCTTACATGACAGTAGGCGCTGCAATTCTCCTCTCCAGTACTTGACATTATTGACTGCTGTTCGCCTGTTTTTGCGCGGGACATGCTCATATTCGATGTTTTAAGTGCAGTCAAGAAGTTGTCAAGCGATTGATTGACATCTTGTCCGAGGATAACATCTGCTGACGCAATTCTTAAGCAATCAAAATTAGCTAGGTTAGGAACTTTTTCGCAGTTTGTTGAGGTTTTCAACTCGAGCTCTATCAAAAAACGGATACAGTTATAGTCGCTATTTCCGAGTGGTTCCCCCACTTCAACGTTCGTGGCATGTGAGTCGCTTGCACTAAATAGGAGATGAAGAATTCTGATACCTCATGAAAGTGTCATCATCATTCTGGTTCTGAATTATCGTCTGCGGAATCAATCAGACGTTGGCCGGTGGCAGTGCATTCATCTGTTCCCAATCAACGTCCGGGATATTGAAATCGCCAAGCACGATACTGAGTTCAGCTGTGACGACATCGACGAGGGTGTTGTGAAGATCGATTACACCTGCAACCTTGTTTTTTGAGAGATGATCTACGAGTGATTTGTCGTTTCAAATGTTTACCGGCTACATGGATTGATACTATGTCGTGTCTGCTGTTTGGAATAGTGACTTCTAACATTTGCAAAGTGTTTATCACGAGAAACAACACTCTTCCGACCTCTCGGCCCTGTCTATATATCTTTGTGAAATAGTGAGTTGCCGGGGAGAGTAAATACGATTAAATAATGCCTGGTGCTTAATTTCATCCACTATTGCGTGATTGCTATTATTTCGATACTTCCATTCATGGCAAGGCTACGTAATTTTTCGATTTTGTCTAGCGAGTAACATTTGAAAGTACCGTCAGTCCCATTAACTTGATTGTCTTGACTTATACTGCGTCTACTTTGAGACCTTGTGTTGGAGCCAAGACTTCGTTTTCGTATACACGGATGTACTAGTGGAGCAGCGACCATGCCTCTAGCTCGGACTGGATTGATGACAGGAACTTTTTCGAAAGAACCTGCGGTGATGTTTCGACGGACTCTTGTATTTGCTGTGTGTCTAGCGTTGAAACGGGTGGAGGCCATTGGGTCATTTCGTCGGGAACTGTTGGCTGAGTTGTTGGTTTGATATCGAGTACGTTTATTGACTTATTTTCGGTGACATGACCAGCGCCGATATTTTTAAGGTTGTTTTCGATGCTATCAAGTCCATACGTGTTTATGCGAGCCTTGTTGATGATTCTAATAAAGACATAGTGTTGTGGGTCAATCGTCGTTTCCCAATTATTAAGGAATGAAATTCCAATTATTAAGGAAGTTGCTTGGCGTTTGTCAAGAAAAATCATCTTGCTTAATGTAACTAGTTCGGATGGAGCAAGATGCAAGTGACATGTTTTTTCGCGTATGAATAATTGACATTTCTTAACATGGTTACGTACCGTTTCCATATCGATTACGTCTGTGATTCGTCATTAGTTCCGCCACGAAGTATAATTCGCTTGGAAGATGGTATCTTTTATTTCGATTATGCCTTCATTTCGTAAATTTTCAACTTTATTTGCTGAGTATTTCAAGTTGAATTCTCCATATCTGCTGATTTGAACTGAAGGAGGTTTCATTGTAATCACCAATCACGAAAATTTCCTCTGTATCCTGAGAGTCCATTACTTCGGGCAATACGTCAAAACGATTACTTGTGTCGTGTCGGAGTGTTGAGATAGTGGTCAAACGTGTGGTGCATTGTCACAGCGTGGCGGCCTCTTGCTTACTACCGTAGTGTTCGATGCCTCGCTATCTTTGACCGAGTTTTCTATCGATTTGATACGGTCTAATGTCTTTTTGTCTAAAACTGTAAACTTCTTGGCCAATTCAGAGTCTAGGTGCACTTTAAGTTATTCCGCTTCATTAATGATGACCTGAGCAGTTTCGTTCACTTCTGCAAATACGTCGTTCATCAGATCGTTGAATTAGTGGAATTGTTTCAACACGTTTTCCAATTTTGATTCAGCAGCTGGCAACCGGGTATCTGTGTTGACTGTCTTTGTGTTGGACGAGTCTTTGGAGGCCTGACTGATTTGTGCTTTCAGTTGTTTCATTTCCTCTGCCTGTTGGCATAGTTTGCAGCGCGTGCGTGCTCCTACCCTATTCAGGCCGGGTTATGACGCACGTCATATGGTCAGAGACGAGGGCAGAGAGGACGAAGTTTCAGTCTTTTGAAAATATGTATTACGTATAGTTACTGCAGAACATTTCAGTATATGCGGCTGCACAATAGTCGTGTGTCGTCAAAGTTGAACTTGGAACTGAAAATTCTATATTAGACCGGTTTATTGTCTTCAATCAACAAATTGAACATCCAATTTGAACAATAAATTTCATATACTGCTCTTGTTTCTCCTCAATTACTAAATTTGTTGGCGTTGAAAACAACTCCCGCATCCTTTCATGTCCCTGACCACGTGAAGTTCAAAAATATCCAATCAAGAAATTTCAAATTGTTCAAATAGAGTTTGATAACGAAAAAAAATAAAGCTTATACTATTTGCCTTGACGATAAAATAATACATAATTCAAATTGATAATTAAAAAAATCTAGCATTTCCTTGAACTTATAAGAAAGCGTGGGATCTTCCTACGAACAAACATACAATGTCAAAACTCTGGACGGAAGCCTTCCCGATAAGTATTTTGTGATTGATTAGAAATAGTGTATGATTTAGACACGCTGAACATATTTGAAAATGGTCTGAAAATATTGATTTGGATCTGGACAGCCGGCTTGACCCTGCAACGACACTTATTTTGTTCGACCTAATCACATAAGCTGATTGCATCATTAACAATTGCGAGTTTTAAAAGAACTCCTGTTGATCAAATTTCCCCACCTGTCATAATCTATAGTTTAGCTAAACACACGATAGTAAATCTGATCCCACAGCTTGTTAATGATTCCTACGAAGCAGGGCCCTTCCTTGATATCCAAAGGTGTGCACAAATTATCCCATTTTAAAATTCACAAATAACTTGAAATTGTATCGTCCGACTTCGATGAGTTCATTTTTTAGCAAGGGTATTGTGAGATGTTTGACAACTCGGCGTGTTAGTTTGGTAATCGAGTTTTTATGAATTGCCTGATATCAGTTTGATAACATTATTTTTGAGGGTTAAGAATTTTTTATGTAATAATTATGCACTCAATGAAAAACAGCATTGTCTAAGTGTATTTATTGACTTGCAAAAAGCCTATCATACCGTCAACCATTCTGTTCAACGTCAAATATTTTAAGGGGGGATAGTAGAGGCTTCCGTTGGAAGACCAGTTATCTGTTTAATATATCATCAACAATGAACAATCACAGATTCTCCAGTGTCGAAGTAAATAATATGTTATATTGGTGTTCAACAAGGTAGTTATTCAACGCGATAACTCTTTTGGCTTTATATTAACTATCTCCCTAATGCTTCTCATCAAGTTACTTTTTTTTTTCGTCGGCGATTCGACGTTCTCAGCCAAACATAGCAACTATGAATCACTGATAACCAAAATGTAAATTGAGCTCAATAAAATTAGGCCCTGGCTCTTGTCAATAGGTTGTCTGTGAATGTTGTTAAGGAATTACGTTTGTTCAAAACGGTGGTAAAGGACTAATCTCAACTTGAACGTGTATTTTGATATTGATGATGATAAATTTCAGGTTGCGTTGAAGCTACTGGTCGTTCACGTGAACAGATATTTACAATTTGACGTGCGATTTCCGGAAATCTGAAATAAATTCAAACTTTTAGGTTCATTCAACAAAACGGGTTCATGTGTTCCAGAAAATGTCTTGAAAAATTTGTGTTATAGCCTCGTCTGTCCTGACTAACTTCACTTCAATATCGTTTGGGACGGAACTGATGTTGCCCACCTTGGCACTTTGCTATTGCTACATGAGAAAATAGTTGGCATTCTTCCCAACCTGCCCTATTTAGCCCACTCTGATCCCATTTTCCACTGTTCAGATTTCTTCAAATTGAATGGCATCCGTAGGTACTACGTAACTTGAACTTCATGATTAACATTTTTCTTTGTATCGCAATAAAAAAAGAGAGAAATTTGTACCACCCTTTCATCTCCTGTCGCTCGCTTTGAACTTGGTTTGTTTGCCGGCCCCGAGGATGTGGAATACCCTGTGTTCTTTTCCTAGGTAGATTATCACGGCCCGTAAGTTTAAAAAGGCACTTCAGCGATTCACTATATATATATGGACTCCTGCGCTGGTTGATGTGTGAGTGGCTGGAGGCATCCTTGGTAATCCTGTTAAGTTTTATTTGATTTGTTTGATTACACTGTTGTGTGAGGTATTATTTCAGTTCCACTGATGCGAGGATGAGTTCGATGGCAGATTGGGAGTCGCAGAGGTCTTGAGTGATTATATTTCTCTGTATTTTCCACTTGGTTAAAATTTATTTTGCTATGAAAAATAATGAATTTTAATGTAGATTAGAACATGAACATGTTGCATTCACATTCTTAGGGAACGAATAAATCAATTTCCTTAAATACAATGTAAATTTACCTGTATTTTACAGAAAACGTGTTGTTCCAAATCCCGGTACAATTGAAGATTCACGAAATATACATTGAGAATTAGGTTTCATTACTAAACGGATTACAACTTCTAACAATCGGCCAATGGACGATTTTCTCAATTATTTCTACTATTATCTTACCGTTAACATCATACGTCAGTGGGGGAGAATTATTCTACGGGGAATCTGTTTTTTTTTCATTTCAACACATTATAACGTCAGAGAGGATGTAAGGTGATTATTTGGAGAAAAATTATACAGTATCGCTAAACTTTACGGTGCCTGCCGGTGCACTAAAACTTTAACGTTTTCCATCCTATGAGACTCAAATCGCTCGTCCTAGAGAGTGTACTCAGTACTCGGTCATCAAGCAGGAGAACGACGAAATTAGAAGGGATTTCCTGTTGATTATTCGATGCATTGTTCAAGCGCAATTATTCGGATATTATTCAATCTTTTGAGCTTGCAATGTTGTTTCTTTTTTTTCCTATACGTTTTAGTTATTGCAGTTTTCCACCAACATTGATGCTATAATATATGTTCAAGAGATTGAGAACATAAATGGTTACTAGTTTATTTCGCGTTCTATAAATCCATATATCTGCTGCATATTCAGTGCACATTTCCAACCCTTAGAACATAAATACAAATGTTTTCGATTTACAATTGGCGCAGAACACATTATGTATACTAAAATAGAAACAAATATTGTACATGCCTTCAGTCGAAAAAGTCTATTTTATATTATAGAAAATTAACTATTTCGGAGACAGAAATCCCCCGTTTCACTGACGTTCCGTCAGTGAAACGGTAAAGGATAACGGCGTAGTTCAAAAGCTTTTGAACATGAAGATAGTCCTAATATAAATGCAGAGTTGCGTGAGTAATCTGAAAATATTACAACATATTTCAGAGTTCGGGTTTTGGAGGATCTTTTCCACTGTTATTTTTATCAGTGCTCTCTGCCCCCAGTGCCCCATTGTTCCAGACCCCCCTCAAGCCCCTCGGTCTCATCCTCCAGCGAACAATGCAGCCACTCGAGGCGCTCTTGAATGCTGCTGAGACTGGACCAAACACTCGGGTCTCGGTTTCTTCAGTAGCAAAATTAGCATTACTGAAAATTTTATGCAATACAGAAATAAAGTAGAATTGGTCAACTTAAATATCCGAACGAGCTCCAAGTCAATCCCCGATAACAGCATTTTCATCACAAATCTTTCCGAAATTATTCAATTTAGGTTACGTGCGAAGAATGCCTGAAGCCTTGGTCTGTGATTGAATGAATAAAAAATTCCATTTCGATGCATAACAATAATATAATTACATCATCTCATTTATTACAAAAAATAATCTAGTTACAATTACTCGGTAAATTTAATGAGGATAGTCCGTTTGTGTTCTTTGAAACATAACAAATGTCGATATTTGTCGTACTATTTACATTAATTGTGAAGATTGACGATTCAAACTTGTCATTTCATTGACACTGAAGTAATCGGTAAATTTCTAATAGTACAGATACAAATACAGACAATAGGCCGCATCCCCCAGGAAGGGGTGTGGCTGACGGGAAAGGCGCACCTCACACCCTCATACGCTCACACTCACACAACTTAGCCTTTTTGTGCTCAAGGGTCCGGCCGGTACCCTCTCAAAATACACTCTGGGTCACGAGTGCAGTCCGAGGATCCGTCGTCAGCAGCAGGGCCCGACAGTTTTCACTGGTTTACCCCCGCCGCGTAATAATGACCGAGCCCTCCCACCCACGACCATCCCGACAGCGGGGTGCCAAGGGCACCCCGCTGTCTCCACTCACGCCTGTTCATTGCACGCTCTCTCGCCACCTCCACATTCATGTCTCTTCTTTCCAACGCCTGCTTCACACCATCCATCCACCCAAACTTTGGTCTATCTCTAGGCCTGCGACCACTTGCCTCAGCATTCATCACCCTTTTCACCAATATCCCTTCATCTTTCCTCTCCATGTGCCCGAACCATCTCAGAACACGCGAATCCACTCTGTCCTCCAACTTCTTCACCATCCCTGTTCTGTTTCGAACCACGTCGTTGGTGATCCGGTCTCTCAGCGTTACTCCAGTCATGCTCCTCAAACATTTCATCTCGAATACATTCGAACTTCTTCTCTCTTCTGCTCTCACCCCCCAAGCCTAAGCTCCGGACAACTACACCCTCATACATTCCTCTCTTTGCTTCCATCCCCAACGTCCTACTGCTCATTACACTCTTTAGTGCACCCAACACTTTACATCCCTCCTTCACTCGCGCCTTCACTTCAGTTTCCACTAGTTCAGTTATCTCCACATGGGAGCCCAGATACGTAAAACACTGAACTTCCTCATGAGCTCTCCATTTAGGGTGGCACTAATTTTGCTCGCATCGACATTCCTCGAGCATCTCATTACTTTACTCTTACCGACGTTCACTTGAAGCTTCCTCCTCTCACACACTCTAGCAAACTCAGACACTAGCCTACATAGCTTTTCCTCCAAATCCGCAACCAGGGCCGTATCATCAGCAAATAGCAACTGGCTCAACTGCCAACTCTGCCCATTCGCCTCCAACAGTTCCAAGCCACGATCCAGCACACTCGCGTCCACCTACCTGACCACTCCATCCATATAGAGGTTGAACAGCCAGGGAGACATCACGCAGCCTTGTCTCAGTCCCACTTTCACTGGGAACCAATCACTCACCTCGCTCCCCACTGTGGCACACGCTCGGCTGTCAGCATAGAAACTCTGCACCGCTTTCAACAGATGTCCACCCACTCCATACAAACGCAACACCCTCCACAGCGCTTTCCTGTCAATCCTGTCGTATGCCTTCTCCAGATCCATGAAGGCCCAGAACACATCCTTTCCTTTGGCAAGGTACTTCTCACAGACCTGTCTCACAGCAAAAATATGATCGGTACACCCTCCGCCACTCCTAAAGCCACACTGTTCCTCTCCAATTGCGCAGTCAGTACAGTCTCTAATCCCTTTGATAAGCACTCTCCCGTACAACTTACCAATCACACATGACAGACTGATACCTCTCGAGTTGCAGCATTCATTTTTATCTCCTTTGCCCTTATATAGCGAAACACTGCAGGCACTGCGCCACTCACTCGGTACCACGCCTGCCTCACCAACCATTCGACAATCATTACTCCACCCTTCTTCAGGCAGTCGGTCGCAACGCCGTCCAAACCAGGGCCTTTCACTGCTTTCATCACGTCCACTACCTCCTGCACCTCTTCCCTGGTAATGTCCACAACAAGTCTTTCTCCCAAAACTGGCATCCGAGCACCACCACCCACAGCAACAATGTCAGCCTCTCTGTCATCCTCGACATTCAACAACTCATCAAAAAACTCGGCCCACCTCCTCCGTACATCACCACTTTCCAACAACAACTGGCCGTTTTCATATTTCACCACTTCCTCCTTCCCAGTCTCTCCCTTTCTCACCCTCTTCACCTCTTTCCAGAACATCTTTTTGTTCTCGTAATAGTAAGTCCCGATTATTCATGCAAAATAAGGTACGTGCTCATAAGTCGAACGTTGCGAATACTAAAATTATCTCATCACACTCAACCAGCACATCGTTTCTCTCTGATTTCGTGACCATTCCCTAGCTACACTCAGTATTAACTATTTCATACACGATACTGCACTTAAAATTGCAAATAAACGTGGTTCAATCGAACAATTTAATTTAGAACACAAAAATGTGTAGCACACGAGCATTTCATTACTGCATTTCTCCTATGTCTCCATGCGTGCCAAACTATTGAACAAAGATACAGTGCACAAGTTCTACAGTACACGCAATCAAGTTCATGATTTATTGCCGTTCCGAAGAGCAATTACGCAGGCACTAGTCGTTCCAACTCTTTGTTGCATTGTTAATGTAATGTCCTAATAACTAGTGACCAAAATATTACAGTTCCCTCCCTGTCCTGTGGACCCCCTACGATTCACTAATCTCACGCTATATATTCATTATTCTCACACTATATATTCATTAATCTCACACTATATATTCATTATTCTCACGCTAATATTTTTCTTTCTCGTTCTAATGTTAAGTTTAATATTTTAGAGCTAAGAATTTAAAATCCTTTGCTAGACGATGGGAATAAATAATTCAATAATACTAATAATTGTGAACATATTAAGGTACTGCATGAAGCTTCACAAGGTTACCCATGCAATTATAGAGCTCCTCAGAACACCCTCAGATCCACGACCTCCATTTTGCCCTTCACTGCATAGTAACTACAAACGGGTTGTGCAGGGCTTTCCAGATTAACGCTTGAGAACTTGACGAAGCTCTTCCCAACAAAAATTATACATTTCCTCAGCCACTGCCGCTGCGTTCGGTTCGACTAGGCAAGTCTCTGTACCGGGTCGGAACAGGTCCGATACGAACATGTGGAAATAAGAATAAAAAGTAGACAGATTCACGGGAATGTTTCAGCCACTGATGTTAGATTAGGGTAGATTAACACAACAAACGACAGTTTAGTTATGATCAAAGTTGAGATGCGAAAGTTCTTTACTTTTTGCTAGTTTTCAATATCTCTCTAGCATATAGTTGTATTTACCATAAAATCGTTTTAAATAGTTCTCAAATTGTCATACATAGTTGATCATCCTGAAGATGGTATGATTAAACATTTTTCCGTCAGACGTTCAAGTCGAAGAAAGCGGCTCCCGGAAAGAAAAATCGGATGGCGATGGGTCTCGAGCCCCGTGGACCGACAAAGGTTTTTTTCAAACCAAAACCTGTCAAATAAGCGGCAAATTAGGCCGATTCCTGCATATACCGCGTTTATTTGCTGCAGCCTCGTTCGTGGAAACTTGAGAGCATAGCCCAGTGAATTTTATGGTCAAAACGTGTGCATTGTCAGGAATTACTTGTACTCCTCCGGGAAGGCCTCCTAAAGAACTATCGACGATGACTCGTAGCTGAACGAGTTACGGGGCGACTCGCAATCGACCAGTTTACATCCAATCCGTGAAGCCAGTCACCAGTTTCATTAATTCGTCTACTGTTACCCGGCATCACAAAGCACCAAACAAAAAACAAGCGTAGTAACCAGTTTCTGATTCTTTTAGTTACTGCTCCTTCTCAAATGTTCAAGAGTATTTTGTTATGCCAAATTGTGTCAGGAAGAACTTTCAAATGTATGCATCTTAATATATATCGGAAAGTTTACAAATCGACACTACAGACAGCGTTTCGACTGCAGGAGCCCATAACTCATTGCAACAAAGCACAAAACTAATCTTAACAGGCGTCCATGACTCATTGCAACTCAGCACAAAACTAATTCTATCAGGCGCCCATAACTCATTGCAACACAGCACAAAACTAATCCTAACAGGCGCCCATAACTCATTGCAACACAACACAAAACTAATCCTAACAGGCGCCTATAACTCATTGCAACACAGTACAAAACTAATCCTGACAGGCGCCCATAACGCATTGCAACACAGCACAAAACTAATCCTAACAGGCGCCCATAACTCGTTGCAACACAGCACAAAACTAATCCTAACAGGCGCCCATAACGCATTGCAACACAGCACAAAATTATTTCTAACAGGCGCCCATAACTCGTTGCAACGAGGCCCAAAACTTATCCTAACAGGCGCCCAAAACTTATCCTAACAGGCGCCCATAACTCGTTGCAACACAGCACAAAACTTATCCTAACAGGCGCCCATAACTCGTTGCAACACAGCACAAAACTAATCCTAACAGGCGCCCATAACTCGTTGCAACACAGCACAAAACTTATCCTAACAGGCGTCCATAATTCGTTGTAACACAGCACAAAACTAATCCTAACAGGCGCCCATAACTCGTTGCAACACAGCACAAAACTTATTCTAACAGGCGCCCATAACTCGTAGCAACACAGCACAAAACTTATCCTAACAGGCGCCCATAACTCGTTGCAATACAGCACAAAACTTATCCTAACAGGCGCCCATAACTCATTGCAACTCAGCACAAAACTTATCCTAACAGGCGCCCATAACTCGTTGCAACACAGCACAAAACTTATCCTAACAGGCGCCCATAACTCGTTGCAACACAGCACAAAACTTATCCTAACAGGCGCCCTCAGGCAACATCGGCTGCCGAAAATTACTAAATGTATGCGCGACTCATTTTTGTTGTTTAGTAAAGATGTATCGTAAACTCGGGAGACCAAAGTCGTGACATTAGCTCAGCTTTCACAACAACCAGACCTGTTCGCCATACACGCTTTATTTAATGTAATGAACGATGATTAGAGAAGCCCTCTTTTTTCCTAAATTAAGATATGCAAGAGTTGTTTAAAAAGTTAAATTGTTAACCTTCAAGGGCACAGGGGTCGTCTCCAACATAGGAACAAGGCAACAAAATTCTAGAAGGAAACCTCGCGTGCCGACAACTCGTATCTGTTTTTAAAATTATTTCTCATCAAAAACACTGTAACCTGACCTGTGATCAGTATTCAACATTATGGTTGAATAATTTTTTTTAAGTATCCTCTGAAAATAATTGAATATACTTAATCCTGAGTTGGACCATTTTTCCACTTTCTTCATCAAAGTAACAGATAATCTACTACAACATAACACAATAAAACAGTAAGGCGTGGTCATCGTAGGTCACAATCATCTTTGCCAGCAGGTATCAAACTTAAACCCTAATCATTGCAGGCTTTTCGGTTAAGCCCATATTGAAGAACAACAAATTTTAGTAAACCATCTCATATACCTGATTCCATTGGTTTTCGTGTGTGGGAGTTGCGTAACCCCCACTTTCCTCTAAATCAGGCACGTCACAATGAGGATCAAGTAAACATGCCAACCCCAAATAGAACTATGTTTTCACAAACATTCCAGTAAGCTACGGTCGAGAGTGTCAATATGAGACACCTTTCTGTTCATTAAGTTGATAATATTCAACAGCCCCTGCCTTGACTTTCAATGTTGAATTGCGAAAAAAAAATCGCTTCTGTTTTAGTGTGTCAATGGAATAAAAAATATATTAGTTTCTCA
>SDVV010009913.1:0-16484 GCA_016164225.1 Gammarus roeselii | reverse complement strand
TATATGTAAATGTATGTACATATATATCGATTTATATACATATATATATATATGGAAGAGAATATAAATAACTATTTATGAATTTATATTAATACTTATATATAAATTGCTATTTAGATATATGTAATCAAATATTTTAGTATTTTTTCAGTTTAATAGATCAATTCACACATCTGGAATATATGGATATAATATGCGAGTATTATATATACTCACTCAGTGTATTATCGGAGATAATGACACGAAAACTACCACGAGATCGCTGCATAATCATTATTTTTTCCACCGACGGAATAACCACCTACGTTATACCGCACCACATTCTCTAGTCCTGCAGCCAAACAAGGCCGGTGTTTGGAGCGGGACGGTTGAATAAGTCTAAGCCACGGCTGCCAATAAACTATACAGTTTAGTATCACAGATTGCGTGGCTGGTTCGGAACCTCGTCGGGCAATGCTCTAGATTAGATGCTCAGCTCCTGCCACCGGACCCATAAATAAGCCTGGCCCAGGAGCGAGCCAGATTGTTTACAGGTATTATTCCTCGCAGCACGTTCACACGCACACATGTCAGTACGCAGTATCGGTTCTTATGTAATCATAGAAAGCCTCATCCTTCATTATTGTCGCCCTTGTTATCAAATTGAAGTGACTTGCCACTTATTCTCACTACTCTGTAATTAAATCTGAATAAAAGAAATTGCCTGCAGAAATGTGAATTTATTGGTACGAGTGGTGACCGATATATTTATCTCATCGAAAACGTAAGGTTGTCTATACAACTTGGTTTGTATCGTCCCAACTGCCGGCGCCATGAAATATGATTTAATTATAGTAAAAAAATATCAACCTGAATAGGATGATAACATCTGTTACCAATATTCGTTAGAATCAGTGATGGTAAATCGAAAAACGGTTCGTCAGAGTCTGAAAGCACTTTGCATGGGTAGTAGTCGTGAATGTGTCTCGCAGTAGAGCATGTGTAGCAGTCGTGACATGTGTCTCCGCAGTTGAGCATGTGTAGCAGTCGTGACATGTGTCGTCGCAGTAGAGCATGTGTAGCAGTCGTGACATGTGGGGAATGTTGGGTACAAATTTAGCTATGAGTTTATTTCTCATTCCCTATAAATGAATTGTTTCCCTACGCACTTATGAATTTGTATATATATACAATGAGCGTATGATAGGTATACGTTCATCGATATAAATATTTTTGTGATCTCTCCTGGACTGAATCCTAGACAGCCGCGTTGCGACCTGAGGTGCGTCTTCTTATGTTTTTTTCGGATCGCGTGCGCATCCCAACCATTAAAAGCCGAGTCGCCGTTTGCTGAACGCAAGGTCGGGTTTCGTAGAGTGAATAATTTCCATGAGAGAAATAGTAACAGGATCGCCGAAGTAAACCAACACTAATATGCGGGTGAACTCGGAACGCCGAAGATTTGTCGTGATGAATGGAAAATTCAGAAATGTTTTAATGACTTGAAAATAAATTTGGCATATGCGAATATCTGCATGTAACAAATAGGCCACACACCTTCCAATGTCAATGTTTTAACTAGGCCACACATTCTCCAATGTGCATGTTGGCAGTAAAAAAATCCATTATTCACGAGAAGACTCGTGGTATTCTTGGGTTGTACAAAGTATGCATAAAAACTGTAATTCACCTTGAATATACGGTACCATATTATCGAGTACCAAAGTAGAACAACAACGAAGTCCCAGCAACAGCTGAACAAAGCTCGGACACAAGAATTTTTGGATACGTCCCGCACCTTTTAGTGAGCATATTGGAAAATAAAAGTAAAATCACCTTCAAGTGTGCAGTTGTATGAATGCCACACACCGTCCAGTGTAGATGCTGTGTGAATGCCACACACCGTCCAGTGTAGATGCTGTGTGAATGCCACACACTGTTCAGTGTAGATGCTGTGTGAATGCCACACACTGTTCAGTGTAGATGCTGTGTGAATGCCACACACCGTCCAGTGTAGATGCTGTGTGAATGCCACACACTGTTCAGTTTAGATGCTGTGTGAATGCCACACACTGTTCAGTGTAGATGCTGTGTGAATGCCACATACCGTCCAGTGTATATGCTGTGTGAATGTCACACACCGTCCAGTGTAGATGCTGTGTGAATGCCACACACTGTTCAGTGTAGATGCTGTGTGAATGCCACACACTGTTCAGTGTAGATGCTGTGTGAATGCCACACACTGTTCAGTGTAGATGCTGTGTGAATGCCACATACCGTCCAGTGTAGATGCTGTGTGAATGTCACACACCGTCCAGTGTAGATGCTGTGTGAATGCCACAGCTTTCACTGTGCATGTTAGAAATAGATCACACAACGCACAGTGTGCATAATGGAGACAAGTCACACACCTTCCTGTGTGGATGCTGGAAGTAGGCTACACACCTTCCAGGGTGCATGCTGGAAGTGGGCCAAACACCTCCCAATGTGTAGATTGGAAGTTGACCGCACACCTTCCAGTGGGAATGTTGAAGGTAAGTCACTCACTTTTCAGAGTGCATGTTGGAGTAGCCATTCACCTTCCAGCTGCCTGAATGGCGATCCTTTATTGGGCCTGACCTACATATTTATTCTTCCCGCATCAGGACCACCTCGCTAGAATGCAGGGATATAGCGGGTGCCGAGACAAACTGAAGCTGCTCAGGTTACATTAAACTATATTGCATCTTAATGACACTGAAAGCAACAGATTGCAACAAAATCGGAGACATTTAACAGTGAATTAGAATACACTTTACATCTGATTGTAGCCGACAACAGCAGAATAGTGGGAGCACCAAGTGGACAAGATTGGAATAATTGTTTGTAATTAATCAGGGTTGAGGACTACTGTTTGGCATAGGAAGAAATGCAGTGGGCAACAGGGACTTGCAGTGGATGGCAGGGACTGGCTGTGGATGACAGGGGCTTGCTGTGGATGACAGGGGCTTGCTGTGGATGACAGGGGCTTGCAGTAGATGACAGGGACTTGCTGTAGATGATAATGGCTTGCTGTTTACAAGTGTTTACAAGTGTAGGAAGACAACAACAGGCTTATTGGCCCAAACTAGGTTGCCTTTTAAAGCAAGAGGGTTAGTTCTGGAGTCGAACGTCTAAGAGGCCTATTGGCCCAAACTAGATTGCCTTTTGATAGCAAGAGGATTAGTTTTGAAGTAGAACGTCTAGGAGAGCTTCGTATGCCATTTCTGTTTGTTTTATAACAACAGGAAATGGAACGGTTTAGCTATCTATCGGCGATTTATGTAGAACTTATAGAGCCTCGGCTTAAACGTTTCGATTGTATTGCTATTTACAACCTCCGCTGGAAGTTTGTTCTATTTGTTCTATAAGTTCTACATACGTGAAGAATTTGCTCGTGATGTCGAGTGAGAAACGTTTCCCAACGATTTTGTATCCATTGTTCCTAGTCACTCCGTTTGTATCTAGAGTGAAAAGGCTCTTCGGTCGACGTTTTCCTTATCCTTCATAATCTTCCACACTTTAACCATGTCGCCTCTGACTCGATGTTTCTCTAGCGAATAAAGATTGAGTTCACGAAGCCTGTCTTCGTACGATTTATTCTCTAGCGAGGGGATGAGTTTGGTAGCTCTACGTTGAACCTTCTCAAGTTTGATAACGCCTTTTATAAGGAATGGAGACCAGAATTGAACGGAATACTCGAGATGCGGTTTAGCAAATGCATTAAATAACTTGAGCATACTGTACTGGTTTTTATACGAGATGTTGCGGGATATAATCCCTAGCATTTTGTTGCCTTTCATGGCAGCATCGTTACATTGCTTGCTGCTTTTTAAGTCGTTTCTAATGATGACACCTAAATCTCTCTCTTTGGTGACGGTAGTGAGTTTTTTTCCTGACTTTGAATATTTGTGTTTGGGGTTAGGAAGACCAATGTGCATAACTTTGCATTTGTCGACATTAAATTTCATTTGCCACTTTTCTGACCAATCAACAGTTTTGTTCAAGTCTAGTTGAATCTACTGACACTCTAGTTCAGTTTGCACTTTTCTTCCGTTCTTAGTATCGTCTGCAAACTTGCTAATGTTTGAGAGCATATTTCTATCGAGATCGTTAATGAATATTATAAAAAGAACTGGCCCTAACAGGGATCCTTGAGGCACGCCGCTTGTAACGTTACCCCAGGGAGAGGAAGGTCCGTTAAGTACAACTCGCTGCCGTCTGTCCGTAAGCCAGCATATTATCCAGTTGTTAAGCTCGCCTCGAATACCGATGCTGTGCAATTTACTAATTAGGCGCTCGTGGGGGACATTATCAAAGGCCTTTTGAAAGTCAAGGTAAATGATATCGATTGGAGATTTTGTGTCGTGGATTTCGATTATACTTCGGTAAAAGAGTCGCAGATTTGTAAGACAGGAACGGTTGTGTCTAAAGCCATGCTGGGAGACACTAATCAATTTGTTTGATTCTACGAATTCGGTAATTTTATCCGTTATCAAACTTTCCATCAATTTGCCAATGACTGAGGTGAGACTAATTGGACGGTAGTTGCCGGGACACTTTTTGTCCCCTTGTTTTAAAACTTGGGTTAACATTGGCCTCTTACCATTTAGAAGGGCAGGTGCCATTTGTGAGTGATTGGGTGAAAATGTTTGATAAATGTTCGGCGATTTCGTTTCTAGTCTCTTTTAGAATTCTAGGATGAATTTGGTCTGGACCTGTAGATTTGATGACTTTCAATTTATCTATATATTTAATAACTTTGGCGGGAAGAAGTTCACTGTGGTGAAGGCTTCAGTTCGTTTTGCCGCTACGATATCCTCAGGATTAGAAGTATTCTGATTCTCCAACGTAAATACAGAGAAAAGTTTTCATTAAGTAGAACACTCATTTTGGTATCGTCCGTTTCTAGCTTACCAACATCGTTCTCGAGAGAACCTATTACAGACTTTGATTTTTTTGCTCGAAATATAACTAAAAAATTGTTTCGGAATAGTTTTGGCATTGGCAGCAATTTCATTTGCATAATCTTTCTTCTTACGTTTCAGGACCCTCTTTAGATCTCGTCTGCTAATTTTGTATTCATTTCTTGCTACGTTGTCATGTGGATGTCACTGTTTTGTCGAATGCTTTGCTTTCTTTCGTGAATGAAGGCGCTGCATTTCTCCTTTCCAGTACTTGGGCTGATAGGCTGCTGTTTGCCTGTTTTTGCACGGGATATGCTCATGTTCGATATTTTTAAGCGCAGTCAAGAAATAGACAAGCGATTGATTGACATCTTGTCCGAGGGTTATATTTGCTGACACCATTGACTCTCTTAAGCCATCAAAATTAGCTAATCTGAAGTTAGGGACTTTTTCGCAGTTTGTTGATGTTTTCAACTCGAGCTCTATCAAAAAACGGATACAGTTGTGGTCAATAGTTCCGAGTTGTTCGCCTACTTCGACGCTCGTGATATGAGAGTCGCTTTCTCTAAATAGGAGATCAAGAATGTTGCTACCTCTTGTAGGTGTCTTCACCATTTGGGTCATGAACTTATCGTCTGCAAAATCAATCAGACGTTGGCCGGTGGCAGTACATTCGTCTGATTCCCAATCAATGTCTGGGATATTGAAGTCGCCAAGCACAATACTGAGTTGTGTTGTGACAACATCGACGAGGGTGTTGTAAAGATCGATATCATCTGCAGCCTTGCTTTTGGGGGGGGCGATAGGCGAGAGTGATTTGTCATTTTTTATGTTTACCGACTACTTTGATTGATACTATGTCGTGCCTGCTGTTTGGAATGATGACTTCTAATATTTGCAGTGTTTTTCACGAGAAACAGCACTCCTCCGCCCTCTCGGCCTTGTCTATCTTTGTGAAATAGTAAGAAACCGGGATGAGTAAATTCGTCTAATTTCATCCACGATTCTGTGATTGCTATTATGTCGATACTTTCATTCAATGCATGAATACCTAATTCATCAATTTTGTCTCTGAGACTTTTAGCATTCACGTAGTAACATTTGAGAGTACCGTTAGTCACATTGACTTGATTTGATTGACTTATTCTGCTTCTACTCTGAGGTCTTGTGTCGGAGCCAAGACTTTCGTTTTCGTTTACACGGGTTGTACTAGCGGAGCTGCGACTACTGCCTCTAACTCGGACTGGATTGATGACAGGAACTTTTTTGCTACGACCTGTGGTGGTGTTTTGATGGGCACTTGTATTTGTTGTGTATCTCGTGTTGAAACGGGCGGAGGTCGCTGTGTCGTTACGTCGGGTACTGCTGGTGGAGTTGTTGGTATGATTTCATTCATGTTTTTTCACTTATTTTCGTTGACAAGTCCCGCGCCGATGTTTTTAAGGATGTTTTCGATGGTATCAAGTCCATACGTGTTAATGCGAGCCTTGTTGGTGATTCTATTAAAGTTTTAGTACGTTGGGTCGATCATCGTATCCCAATGATCCGAGAAAGAGATTTTCTGGGCTTTGCAGAAAGTTGCTAGGTGATTGTTAAGTAAAATCATCTTATCTAACTTGTATCTACTTTGGTTCGGATGGGGCAGGATGCCAGTGACATGGAGGTTTGCGTATGAAGGTTTGATGTTGTTTAGCATGGCTTCATACCTTTTCTATGTCGATTCCGTCTGCGTCACGTCTTTAGCTCCGACTTGTATTATAATTCGCTGAGATGAATGTATCCTTTCGTTGGCGATTATGCCTGCGACCTCGCCCAGTTTCAAATCGGCTTTGCAAAGTACTTTCAGTTGAATTTTCCCTTTTCGCTGATTTGATTTGAAGGAGGTGACATTGTAATCACCAATCACAATAATTTATTTTGTATTTTGAGGGTCCATTTCATCGGGCAATACATCGAATCGGTTACGTGTATTGGGTCGAAAGAGGTGAGATTGTGGTCCAACGTGTGTTGCATTGTCATAGCGTGGCTGCCTCCTACTAACTACAGTTGAGTACAGTGCCTCGCTATCTTTGACTGAGTTTACTATCGGTTTAATACGATCGTTTGTCTCAGCGTCTAGAGACGAAAGCTTCTTGGCGAGTTCGGAGTCTAGGTGCACTTGAAGTTCTTTCACTTCATTTTGAGTGGCCTCGACAGTTTCTTTGACAGTTTCTAATTCGCTGCTTATCAGATCTTTAAATTCGTGAAATTGTTTCAGCACGTTCTCCAATTTTAATTCAACAGCTATCAATCGGGTCTCCGTGTTGACTGTCTCTGTTATGGATAAGTCATTGGATGAGACTGTTTTGGATAAGCCATCGGAGGCGTGACTGATTTGTGCTTTCAGTTGTTTGGTTTTCTCTGCCGCTTGACACAATTTACAGCGCAATGTCTTGCATTCCCCACTTGAGGGACTGCTACGCAAAGTCATGGCAGAGAAGGAAGAACTTTGGCAATCCATTAGTTCTGGGCGTACGAGGTGTGGCAGATGCCACATTCTAGCTTAGCCTGAACCATCTAGGACTGTTATAGAATTTACCGTTGGGAAAATGAACCGTTAGCTTGAGTTCTATTTTATGTGATTTCTTGAAGACAGCAGATATGAATGTAATACTATAATTAGATGCGGGATGTGACGATTATGTCGAAGATTTGAAAACGGAATGATAACGGGAATAATACAAATGAGAGTCGGATGCGTGTATCGCCGGATGCGCGTTGGCGCAAGGTTACTTCTTATTGCGGGATTTGGGTTGAATGCAAAGCAAAACTAACTTATAGCTCCTCCCATCTGCTTCTCAATAAAGGAATGATATAATGATCCAGGGCACCAACCTTGTACCAGACATGATCGGCGAGGTATCAGAAGATGACGAAAAAATAATTACAATTCAGTAAGTGGGGTGTTATGAAATCGTAGCACGATTCTAAGCTGCAAGATGTTAAGTGGTACAATACATGTATGTGGGCAATAGCCGATTGTACGCTGATAATAGCTGATTGTACGTGAGTAATAGCTAATTGTACTCGGGTAATAGCTGATTGCACGCGTATAAAAGCTGATTGTACGTGGGTAATAGCTGATTGTACGTGGGTAATAATTGATTGTACGTGGGTAATAGCTGATTGTACGTGGGTAATAGCTGATTGCACGCGGATAATCGCTGATTGTACGTGGGTAATAGCTGTGGATGACAGGGGCTTGCTTTGTACAGCAGGGTCTTGCTGCGGACGACAGGGACTTGCTGTGGATAACAGAGGCTTGCTGTGGGTTTCTGTGGCTTCCTCTGGATGGCAGGGACTTGCTGTGGATGGCAGGAGCTTGCTGTGGATGACAGGGACTTGCTGGGGATGGCAGGGGCTTTCAGTGGACGACAGTGATTACAGTAGATAATGGGCTACAGTGGATGACGGGGCTTACAGTGGATAACAGGAGCTTACAGCGGATGAACAGGGTGCTTTCAGTGAATGACAGGTACTTACAGTGTATGACCAGGGCTACCAGTGGATGACAGGGCTTGCAATTTATGACCAGGGCTTACTGTGAATGACAGAGGCTTACAGTTTATGAACAGGGCATGCAGTGACAGACAGGGGCTTGCAGTACATTAAGTCGAGCGACGAAATCCTCTGGATGGAAATAAAGACAATATTTGCTACTTACATATATTTACCATTAACTTATAACTAAGGGTAGTTAATAAATATAATGACAATACTTGTTACTTCGATATACCTAATATCACCTTATAAGTAAGGGTCGTTCATAAATACACTCCTAAATCGTACCAATCGGCGGACCTTGTAGAAGTACATTTTCTATTCCCAATTGTTCCATAAATCTAGACAAATAAAAAAGGGTAATTTTGACTATTTATTTTAAAAACAAAAGTCAACAGACATTTGAGTAAGAATGCCAATATACTTTTAAACTGATATTCAATAAGGAATCTGGAAGTGTAATGTCCAACATCATTTTGTATAGAATATTTATTAACATAATGCTTGGCATACAACAACACAAATCTTGAAAATATCTGCACAGTTAACATGCCATGCAGGAAAATCACTTTCAAATGTATCATAAAAGATGGGTCTGATGATACGACAGGATTCTACATGAACGAGCTTACAGAAAATGGGAGTGTACGAACCATTCAAAATTGGAAGGAAAGATCCATTAAATGACAAGTAGTTGACGTGTTCAATTGCATAGAGGATATAAATTTGAATTACAGAGTTGCTCACCTATGAGTTGCAACATGAATAATTGATGATTGTGTTCGAAGACACCTACACTTTTACTCGTTCTTAAAACGATAGCAATCGAGTTCCAAGCTCGGGCAGCTCCATATTATTATACTATTTGGCATTGTGTTGACGAGTTAGGGTCAATTGGCGAATTCGAATTCCTACAAAGATTATATATTGAGTTATACTCCATAGGTAAATCGTAATCAATATATTTTTAATTGATTCGAAGTGTTGTAGGTATACACTGCAGCGGAAGAGTTAATAATGTGACACAGTGGGAGAATAATCCATTGACAAACGGGAGGCAGCGTGTGGTCACGTCTGCTTGCAAGTGATAGTGTTCTAAGGTTGGCTTTTGACTAAGAGGCTAAGGTATAGGCATACACGTTTATACAGCAAGCCAGAATGGGATGAATAAGGCTGTAGTACAGATTTTTTGGCAGAAGTTATAAAACAATATCTTTTTTTTTAAGGGATGCCACTCGGATTGGATAATTTTCGGCAATAAAAGACACGTGTTCGTTCCAGTTATTGATAATAATAATAATAAGACCAAACATCATGGGCATATCATTTCAATTGCGGCATTAATCTAGTTTATGGTCACAATGATGTATAGATTTACACCACCAGGGAGACCACAGTTACAAAATGGTCACACACAATAGAAAATAAGTTAAGGCATACAACTTTATCCTACTTATGTGTCCAGCAATTCTCTCCTATTTATTTATACAACAAATCTCTTCATGGCCTTAACAATTACGAGGCGGCAGCGCCTCACCAGAGCAGATGGCAATGAGGACATCATCTGAGGAACTCTTAACTCGAGCCATGAGGCTGTGTGCCGCTTTACGAAATAGTGCCTTGATGTGATTTGACTGGTTTTCAGCAAAAACCCTGCATGCTCGCTGACGTCGAGCGAGGGACCTGCACCAGCCGTCTAAATGTGTCATTATAACCCACCGTCAATGTTCTCACGCTACATTGGAAGAAATTTGTCCACAGTACAGTACAATATAACGGGTAGCAAAATGACTTGAGATGCTGGAATTTAGCTTCCCATGGTGTGAACGAGAATTTTTGTAGCAGCATCTTACCAACTGCATTTATCCGACTTGTTTGTTTAGTAACATCCTCGCAATCGTTGCAACCTGCTGGTATTATGTGCCGTAGACATTAAACGTTATCTACATAATCATGAGCAACGCCACCTAGTTTTATCTCTGTCGAGAGATGATAAGTATTGGGTCTACTATCACACCGAGCAGCATCATTTTTGATACATTCGAACTGTGTGTTAGGAATTAGTATTTTTCTCCGGAAATATAGCATTACTGGCGTTTTGTCGACATTCAGCGTAAACTCATCCGATGGGAACCAGCTTGCAATGTGGACAAATTAGTTATCCAGTGATTGTTTCTGTTTTTTCGGTCGTAGGATGAAAGATTTTCTGTAGCTTGTGTTGAAAATGTCATTAATATCGAAAAGAAAGAGCAGAGGTCCAAGGTGCGACCCTTGCGGTACTTATCTAGTTACGGTACTGTCAGATGATTGATTATTCCAACTCACTGTTTTTTTCATAACTAGAAGATAATATTTTACCCATTTTCCTTTATCTCCATAATGCCTTAATTTTGCTACCGATATTTCTTGGTTCACGCATTCGAAGCTTAGCTCTGGCCCATGAAAGTTGCCACAGTGACTTCCCCACTATCGAATTAATCTATAACATTGCCAGTGAATTTTAATCAAGCATGTTCTGTATTCCTGAAAGCCTCCATGAAAACCATATTGATTTTAGTCAAGTAGGTTATCAGATACGAATTGAGTGTACATTCAAGCATAAATGCTTTTTAAAATCTTTGCGTATGACGGCAGGCCTGATGGTTGACGATAATTTTTTTTAGGTTCTGACTGCATATTCACTCGTGGACCAGGTAATTTTTGAAGTAATTATTGGAAGTATTAGATATCTTTTGTGGATCAGCGACCACCTCTTCAGCAATAATAAATAATTCCAAATGATCTTTTGATTATTCCACGAACGTTGCTAATGATTTTACAATTTGCTTCCTACTTCCATGAGAGGTATCAAGCAGGTTTTGAAAATTATTTTCACGATCACTTGTAGTCAGTTAATAGCGAACATTTTTGTCAAGTAACTGTTCGGATATTCACCCATTTTAATTGTGTTACGGTAGTTTTGTAATGTGAAAATTACGTTCGAAGACAGTTTCTAATGATACATTGATATTGCATTTGATGTTGTATACGTGCAGGTGCGTGCATCTCTACGAGTGATGAGTAATATAGTGCATATGCATCTCGACGCGTGATGAGTAATATAGAGCATATGCATCTCAACGCGTGAGGAGTAATATAGTGCATATGCATATCTACGCGTGATGAGTAATATAGTGCACATGCATCTCTACACGTGATTAGTAATATAGTGCATATGCATCTCTATGCGTGATGAGTAATATAGTGCATATGCATCTTTACGCGTGATGAGTATGATAGTTCATATACATCTCTACGTGTGATGATTAATAAAGTGCACATGCATCTCTACACGTGATGAGTAGTATAGTGTATATGCATCTCTACGAGCGAGGAGTAATATAGTGCATATGCATCTCTACGCGTGATGAGTAATATAGTGCATATGCATCTCTACGCGTGATGAGTAATGAAGTGCATATGCATCTCTACGCATTATGAGTAATATAGTGCATATGCATCTCTACGCGTGCTGAGTAGTATAGTGCATATGCATCTCTGAGCGTGATGAGTCATATAGTGCATATGCAACTCTACGCGGGATGAGTAATACAGTTCATATGCATCTGTACGCGTGATGAGTAATATAGTGCATATGCATCTCTGCGCGTGATGAGTAATATAGTGCATATGCATCTCTACGCGTGATGAGTAAAATAGTGTATATGCATCTCTACGCGTGATGAGTAGTATAGTGCATCTGCATCTTTTCGCGCGAGGAGTATTATAGTGCATACGCATTTCTACGCGTGATGAGTAGTATAGTGCATATGCTTCTCCACGCGTGATGAGAAATAGAGTGCATATGCGTCTCAACGCGTGATGAGTAATAAAGTGCAGATGCATCTTTACGCGTGATGAGTATTATAGCGCATATACATCCCTACGCATCGGGAGTAATATAGTGCATATGCATCTCCACGCGTGATGAGTAATATAGTGCACATGCATCTCTACGCATTATGAGTAATATAGTGCATATGCATCTCTACGCGTGATGAGTAGTATAGTGCATATGCACTTCTACGCGGGATGAGTAATACAGTTCATATGCATCCCTACGCGTGGCGAGTACTATAGTCCATATAAATCTCTACGCGTGATGATTAATGTAGTGCATATGCATCTCTACGCGTGATGATTAAACCAGTGCATATGCATCTATACGCGTGATGAGTAATATAGTGCATATGCATCGATACGCGTGATGAGTAATGTAGAGCATTTGCATCTCTACGCGTGATGAGTAGTATAGTCCATATTCATTTCTACGTGTGATGGGTAATATAGTGCAAATGTATCTCTACGCGTGATGAGTAATACAGTGCCTATGCATCTCTACGCGTGATGAGTAATATAGTGCATATGCATCTCTACGCGTGATGAGTAATATAGTGTATATGCATCTCTGCGCGTGATGAGTAGTGTAGTGCATATGCATCTCTACGCGTGATGAGTAATATAGTGCACATGCATCTCTGCGCGTGATGAGTAATATAGTGCATATGCATCTCTACGCATGACGAGTACTATAGTGCGCATACATCTCTAAGAGTGATAATTAATACAGTGCATATGCATATATACGCGTGATGAGTATTATAGTGCATATGCATCTCTACGCGTGATGAGTAATATAGTGCATATGCATCTCTACGCGTGATGAGTATTAAAGTGCATATACATCCCTACGCATTATGAATAATATAGTTCATATGCATCTCTACGCGCGAGAAGTAATATAGTGCATATGTATCTCTACGCGTGATGAGTAATATAGTGCATATGCATCTCTACGCGTGATGAGTAATATAGTGTATATGCATCTCTGCGCGTGATAAGTAGTGTAGTGCATATGCATCTCTACGCGTGATGAGTAATATAGTGCATATGCATCTCTGCGCGTGATGAGTAATATAGTGCACAAGCACCTCTACGCGTGACGAGTACTATAGTGCATATACATCTTTAAGCGTGATGATTTATACAGTGCATATGCATATATACGCGTGATGAGTAATATAGTAAATATGCATCTCTACGCGTGATGAGTAATACAGTGCATAGGCATTTCTACGCGTGATGAGTAGTATAGTGCATATGCATTTCTACGTGTGATGAGTAATATAGTACAAATGCATCTCTAAGCGTGATGAGTAAGATAGTGCATATGCATCTCTACGCGTGATGAGTTATATAGTGCATATGCGTCTCTACGCGTGATGAGTAATATTGTGCATATGTTTTTCTACGCGTCATGAGTAATAAAGTGCATATGCATCTCTATGCGTGATGAGTAATATAGTGCATATGCATCTCTACGTATTATGAGTAATATTGTGCATATGCATCTCTACGCGTGATGAGTAGTATAGTGCATATGCATCTCTACTCGTGATGAGTAATATAGTTAATATGCTTTTCTAAGCGTGATGAGTAATATAGTGCATATGCATCTCTACGCGTGATGAGTGATATAGTGTACAGGCATCTGAACGCGTGATGAGTAACATAGTGCATATGAATCTCTACGCGTGAAGAGTAATATAGTGCACATGCATCTCTACGAATGATGAGTAATGAAGTGCATATGCATCTCTACGCATAATGAATAATATAGTGCTTATGCATCTCTACGCGTGATGAGTAGTATAGTGCACATGCATCTCTACGCGTGATGAGTCATATAGGGCATATGCATCTCTACGCGGGATGAGTAATCCAGTTCATATGCATCTGTACGCGTGATGAGTAATACAGTGAATTTGCATCTCTACGCGTGATGAGTAATACAGTGCATATGCATTTCTACGCGTGATGAGTAGTACAGTGCATTGCATTTCTACGTGTGATGAGTAATATAGTACAAATGCATCTCTAAGCGTGATGAGTAAGATAGTGCATATGCATCTCTACGCGTGATGAGTTATATAGTGCATATGCGTCTCTACGCGTGATGAGTAATATTGTGCATATGTTTTTCTACGCGTGATGAGTAATAAAGTGCATATGCATCTCTATGCGTGATGAGTAATATAGTGCATATGCATCTCTACGTATTATGAGTAATATTGTGCACATGCATCTCTACGCGTGATGAGTAGTATAGTGCATATGCATCTCTACTCGTGATAAGTAATATAGTGAATATACATCTCTTAGCGTGATGAGTAATATAGTGCATATGCATCTCTACGCGTGATGAGTGATATAGTGTACATGCATATGTACGCGTGATGAGTAACATAGTGCAAATGAATCTCTACGCGTGAGGAGTAATATTGTGCATATGCATCTCTATGCGTGATAAGTAATGTAGTGCATATGCATCTCTACGCGTGATGAGTAATATAGTGCATATGCATCTCTACGCGTGGCGAGTACTATAGTGCATATACATCTCTACGCGTGATGGCTAATATAGTGCATATGCATCTCTACGCGTGATGATTAAAACAGTGCATATGCATCTATACGCGTGATGAGCAATATAGTGCATATGCATCTTTACGCGTGATGAGTATTATAGTGCAGATACATCCCTAAGCATCATGAGTAATATAGTGCCTATGCATCTCTACGCATTATGAGTAATATAGTGCGTATGCATCTCTACGCGTGATGAGTAATATATTGCATATGCATCTCTACGCGTGATGAGTAATATAGTGCATATGCATCCCTACGCGTGATGAGTAGTATAGTGCATATGAATCTCTACGCGCGATGAGTAGTATAGTGCATATGCATCTCTACGCGCGAGGAGTAATATAGTGCATATGCATCTCTACGCGTGACGAGTAATATAGTGCGTATGCATCTCTACGCGTGATGAGTAATATAGTGCATATGCATCTCTACGCGTGGCGAGTACTATAGTGCATATTCATCTCTACGCGTGATGATTAATATAGTGCATACGGATCTCTACGCGTGATGATTAAAAGAGTGCATATGCATCTATACGCGTGATGAGTAAAATAGTGCATATGCATCGATACGCGTGATGAGTAATATAGAGCTTATGCCTCTCTACGCGTGATGAGTAGTATAGTCCATATGCATTTCTACGTGTGATGAGTAATATAGTGCCAATGCATCTTTACGCGTGATGAGTAATACAGTGCATATGCATCTCTACGCGTGATGAGTAGTATAGTGCATATTCCTTTTCTACGCGTGATGAGTAATATAGTGCAAATGCATCTATACGCGTGAGGATTAATATAGTGTAAATGCATCTCTGCGCGTGATGAGTAGTATAGTGCATATGCATCTCTACGCGTGATGATTAGTATAATGCAAATGCATCTCTACGCGTGATGAGTAGTAAAGTGCATATGCATATCTGCGGGCGAGGAGTAATATAGTGCATATGCATCTCTAAGCGTGACCAGTACTATAGTGAATATACATCTTTACGCGTGATGAGTAATATAGTGCATATGCATCTCTACGCGTGATGATTAATACAGTGCATATGCATCTATACGCGTGATGAGTAATATAGTGCATATGCATCTCTATGCATGATGAGTAATATAGTGCATATGCGTCTCTACGCGTGATGAGTATTATAGTGCATTTGCATCTCTACGCGTGATGAGTAATATAGTGCATATGCATCTCCATGCGTGATGAGTAGTATAGTGCATAACCATCTCTACGCGTGATGTGTATTATAGTGCATATGCATTTCTACGTGTGGTGAGTAATGTAGTGCAAATGCATCTCTACGCGTGATGAGTAATATAGTGCATATGCATCTCTACGCGTGATGAGTAATATAGTGCATATGCATCTCTACGTATTATGAGTAATATATTGCATATGCATCTCTACGCATGATGAGTAGTATAGTGCATATGCATCTCTACGCGTGATGAGTAATATAGTGCATATGCATCTCTACGCGTGATGTGTATTATAGTGCATATGCATTTCTACGTGTGGTGAGTAATGTAGTGCAAATGCATCTCTACGCTTGATGAGTAATATAGT
>SDVV010009912.1:0-16484 GCA_016164225.1 Gammarus roeselii | reverse complement strand
ATAATCTAGTTTTATAGTTTTATATGAGATTATATTGATTTTACTAGTTTCCTCATTCCCCATTGTAACATTATTCCCAATTGTAACAATATTTATTGATCTGTGTTTACCATGTTTGCTTTTATTAACTGCTTCATTAACAAAACAACTATTAGAAATTAGAAGGATAAACAGGTTGTCTGATTCATCAGATATTAATATGCCAGAGAAGTAGTTAAAGGAGTTTGTGATGGAAATGTTATTCATCATGTTGTCAATATCTTTGACTATTCTAGTTGGCTTTGATATTATTGAAATGATGCACGGGTAATTATTGTATAATGGAGCTCTAAAATATTTTATTGTTAGCTATAGTAATCCATCTCTGTATATAAATCTTTCCATAAAATAAAATGGTCAGCCTTACTGTTATTACAAGATATTTCTAATTCATCTTATATGGCAATAAATACCATAGGATTAGCAGATAGTGGCTTGTATACTGTTGTTATGATCATCCATATATTTCTTGGTTTAATTTCAACAGCAAATGTTTATATGTTAGGCATATTAATGGTACAATGGTTCAAGATTTTAGAGGTATATTTATCAGCATAAAGATGATAGTTGCTTCTCCACTGCTACCATCAGTTCTGATAGAGTGAAAATGGTTATAGATATGCAAATATAATAAATATCATGTAGCCTCAGTCAGCCAGCCAGCTTACTGTGAAGCTAATTACATCAAATTAGCAAGGTAATGATAGGAAAAAATTAATTAAGTTTAACCATTTCTTGTAACAATAGAGATCTAATATTCTGGTATAACAGAAAAGTGAGTCTTGCTATTTATAGTCAGAAATTATAATCAAATCTAATAAAAGCTTATTTTTTCAAATGTTCAGTGTCAGCATTTAAATGCCAATAGAGCAGAGTTAGATGTTTGGTATCAGTGTTGGTCAAGTCAAGTGAATTGATTTACTGGATTTGTTGTTGCGTTTTTTTGTAGTAACAAAGATATACTGGATTATAAGATAGATTTTGAGAGGAAACGGAAACATTGTGATGACGGGTATGGATGACTGTATGAGCCCTGCTGTGATCAAAAAAACGAGTTAGATGTCATTGATGTCAACAATATCTGTAATTATTACTAATAAATACTGCTAAAACTTTATAAATCCTAAATCAATTGTTTATAATATCCTAAATCTCAAAGGTTGAGCAATGAATCGCATACATTGTGTCAGACGGAGGTAACATCGAATTGTCGGTAGAAGAATATGTTTCAAGGGGTGCAAGGCTACCATTAACCTATCTCAAGGTAAATGCTCTGTATGTGTGACAGAATGGCGAGATATAAATCAGAGTCTGATCAGATCATACTCAGTCAAGATTGTGATTCCGTTGTGGAAGGATGGGGTACAGCTTGAGTCGTCGTTTGTTCAAACGTAATGGGGTGATAAGGGGCTGTAAACTTTGCCAGAAAGAAATAAAATTGAACAAACATAAATCCACGAGTAATGTACGGAGACATTTGAAAGGGAGTCATCGTAAAGTGTATAAAAATTTATAGGAAAGAAAAAGGCAAATCAACCGTGCAAGTCGCCAAAGGATGAAGTGCCAAGAGATATTGAAGTAAAAGTGGTAGACCGAGTATGAGATGAAGTGCCCATTTGTATGATGATGGAAACAAATATGAATTACTTGTAACATTCAATCTATCTAAGATTGAAAATCTGTCTTCTCTGCTAACATATGAGTCGAGATTGACCACGAAGTAAAAATAATTTGGCGCAAGTTTTATAAAACAGTGTTGTAGTAGTGTATTGCATTTTATTGTTATACTGTTCCAATTGTCATTTCCAATCTGCAATTAATTCCTTTTTTATTCTAGGTTGTGCAGAGAAATTCCATAAGTGTTGTAAAGCTATCCAAAAAGTGGCAGTGATGTGTTATCACACTGATGTGTAGTACTATGGAATAGTGACTCTGAAGACACATAAGGTGAGCAGTGAGTCTTGCTCTGATGGTTCCTATGAAGTTGCTTGCTGTTCCATGCATAGTGATAAGTGCTTTTTCAGCTCCTGCATATCTGTCTGTGATTTGATCATTCTTTGTGCAATGTTAGCTGATAGGTATTCTGAGGAACTTGCATTATTTTAAAAGAAAAGATTCATATGTTGGAAAAGTTTTGCATCATAATTGATTCCAATCTTATGGGTGCTACGGACTAGAGATGACAATGCAAATACGGTTTGTGTATGAGATGCAACTATAATGATGTATTTTACCATCTAATGCAATTTCCTAGCAGGTGGTTGGCTGTTCCTTGTGATTGTAGGTTCTGGGATCTGGTGTTTTGCTGATAATGGTGGCTATTTTGTTGCAGCTTGCACAGGGTTCCGGTGCCTGCTGTCCTGGGTGGTGGCTGGCCATCTCCAGCGGATTGACATCTCTTCCAAGTGTGGATCTGGCTGACTACCTCACCATCGGCTTGTCAGCTTTTTCACCTCCTGAAAGGTGATGAAATGCCTATAAATACAGAAAAATGTGTATGTGTTGCAGATGGTACTCAAAATGCATAACCTTGTTTGTAGGTCCTTCATTGGGTATATAAGATGCTGACCTGAGCATGGGTCCGTTGTGTTGTGCTCATATGATATTTGAACTTGGATCCTTTGTAAATTTTGTAGACCTTTTTAATTTTTTTATAAAGTCTGGGGCATTTTACTTTATTTATTGCCAATTTGTGTATTTATGCCGATACTTGGTCATTTTTGTGCAGTAGCCTACTTGACCCTGTTGCCGCCCACTGAGCATCTCAAGCTTGCAGCTGTCCATGGTGCCTCACCTCTTCCCTTGGATAAGGTAATTGATTAGTCAATATTGCAGGACCATATTTATATCCTAGCAAATGTCAATGACAATGGAGCTGTGCTTGAAGTGAATAATGTACTGGTATAAGCTGCAGTTATGTTGAGTATAGTGGAATTACTACCTGTTGGAACTGTTGTATTTTAATGCTCAATAATGTTATGAGTATAAACTGTAAATGTGTGTATTTATTCAACCATGGCTGTTTGTAACATTGGTTGCCCATTGTGCCACCTCAGCTTGCCCCTTGCAGTAGCTGGTCGGGTCGTGGTCCTAGCCCTCCAGGCGTGCAGGACCAGGTAAAATTGCACTGCTGGTGCGGAGGGATGTTGATGTTTCCAGATGGTCAAGTTAATGGAACATGGCATAATAATGTATATACTTTGAAATGCATATATTCAATATATAGTAGGTATTATATATATTCAATATAATACCCACTAGCAGTTGCAATGCTGAAGAAGCTGTATGGGAACGAAGATCGCATAAAGATGGCACATTTGGATGCACTTGATGATCTTCCAGCTCCTGCTGACTCAATTTCATCTCTGCAAGACTACAGGCACAAGGTGGAAGTAAACTTTTGCCATCTGAAGACAGCAGGAGTAGACCTCAATGACTGCAGGCACTGTTCCTCAATAATAGCACACTGGATCTGGAGCAAACTACCATCAAGGATCAAAAAAGCCTGCAGTAGGGGCAGAAACCCAGATGCTGCATGGAGTTAGGCTGAATTCCAAGATGCACTCATGTCTGAAATCACTAGACTTGTGAACTGTCAGACTGACTTCAAGCCACAGGTAAATGAGGCCGGAAACCAAACTATCAAGGAAGTTCAAGGAGCAATTCCAATGGACACCATTCCAGACCACCTGATGGAAACAATCAAGGACCCCAGTCAACTGTTTGATTGTTCCATGCAGGAACATCTGGATGCACATTTTGTGCTGAAGATCATTCTCTCTATCGCTGTGCAAGGTATGAAACAAATGAAGAGAGAAAAACTTGGGTACCAGAATTGAGATTGTGCTTCAAATGCCTGAAGTCTGGTCACCGTTCTGCTGAGTGCCCTGAGAAGGCACTATTCTGTAAGAACTGCAAGATCACCGGACATCACGGTGCACTCTGTTTTAAAAGAAACAAAAGTTGACGAAGTGACGACAAACTAGCATCAAACAATGCAAAGTCTACAGCTGCACCAGCTGCCAGTTCTGTGGGAAACGCTCCCACTAGTGTAGCTACACTGAATGCACTGGCAGCTGGGTGTGGTAAGGTGATCGCCCTACCTACAGCTTTGGTTAGTTTGAATACAAAGGATGGTATAAAACTTGTGAGAGCCTTGTTTAACCAAGAGGCTCAGAGGTCCTTCATCAAAAGAGGAATCTTGAGCGATGACAACACTACCTGTCAACACACCACCCTGACAATTGACGGTTTCAACAGCAAAGGAACTGAAGAACAGTATGACATAAGGAATGTCACCATAGAAGTGTTGACACATGAGAACATCTCCCTGGAAATGATTGAAATCGACACTTTGGCTGAACGGCTTAACATGAGTGGAGTCAGTCAACTAGCCACTTGCCTCAAAGGAAGAAACTTGGCTGACAAGTTTGAAAATACAGTCCACTACCCAGTTGATATGCTCATTGGAGCAGATCATTACTATGATTTAGTCTTTCCTGAAAAACAGGATGAAGGAATAACAATAATATCTTTGAAGTTGGGAGACCTACTGTCAGGTCCCATACAGGAATTTCAAGACAGCACTCAAATCAATGTGATAACTGCACTCAAGGTAGCAGTGTCAGACAAAGAAGCAGGAAAGGATGTTGACCTATTGTGGGGTTTGGACACAATAAGGATATCACTGGAAGAAGCACACCAAGATGATAAAGCGGCTCTAGAGCAATTCAACAACAGAATCAGATTTTCAGATGGCAAGTATGTGGCCAGGTTGCCATGGAAGGTGGCTCATCCCACACTGCCAATCAATTATTGTTTAGCCCAAGGAAGGCTGGTGAGCAATCTAAAGCATCTGAAGAAAGGAACTGAACTGTTGAAGCACTATGACAGTGTTATGCAAGAGCAACAACAAAGAGGATTCATTGAAAGAATAAGTGACATGAAGCCACCAGATGCATGCCACTACCTACCTCACCATGCGGTGAAAAAATAATCTACAACAACACCGTTGAGGGTGGTTTTTGATTGTTCAGCAAAACCACATAATGATGCAGTAAGTTTAAACGATTGTTTGTACCCAGGACCATCCATGGTCCCAGAGTTACCTCAGATGTTGATGCGATTCAGACTGGGGTCACTAGATGCCTGTTCTGACATTGCAAAGGCATTCTTGATGGTAGGGTTGGATGAACAGGACAGAGACTTCACAAGATTTGTATGGCCCCAAGATCCCATGGATACTGACAGCCCCATAGACACCTATCGTTTCAAAGTCATCCTTTTTGGAGCCACTTGCTCACAATTCATCTTGAATGCAACAATTGACCACCACTAGAAAAAGTATGGTGGACAAAAGGACATAACAGACAAGATCAAAAGAAATATCAATGTTGACAATTTATTAGTAACTGCATCAACAAAGGCAGAACTTCAAGAATTCTACAGTTCATCCAAGAATATTCTGGGTGATGCTGGACTCAAACTTGGTGAGTGGGCTACCAATGACCCAGAACTCAAGGAACTGACAGAGAAAGAAGGTAAATCAGATGCCAGACCCATTGTTCCAGTTTTAGGACTCAGATGGGACACTGTACAGGACACCTTGATGGTGGCTCCTAGAAAGTTGGAAATGGGTAAACTAACAAAAAGAATCTTTCTCCAAAGATTAGCTGCACAGTTTGATCCTCATGGATTAATGACTCCTGTCACCATCAAGGCTGTTCCTAATGAAAGAAATATGGCAGTCAAAGATTGATTGAGATGAGGATCTCCCCAAAGCTATTGCAATCAACTGGGAAAAATTGAAGGGAGAGTTCACCAAGATGGGTGGCATAACTGTCAAACGCAACTCTGAGATAGGAAAATCAATGACCCTACACAGTAGCATATGGAGCAGCTGTGTACAGAGTCAGTGAAGGAAAGGGCACATTATTGATGGCAAAGGGATGGATTGCACCTGAGAAGACACTTTCAGTTCCCAGACTGGAGCTGACAGCAGCTCTACTTGGAGCAAGGCTCACTAAATATGTATGTGAAGCCTATGAAAACGAAGTAAATGTTGAGGTCATACACATGTGATCAGACAGTCAAGTGGCACTGGGCTGGATACACTAAACAGGCTCATTAGAAGCTTACATGCAGAACAGGAAGACAGACATCAAGAAAATTCTTCCCAACACTAATTGGCATTATGTTCATACAAATCAAAACCCAGCTGACTTGATAACTTGAGGAATCAACCCAAAGAAGCTCAGTTACCTCAGATGTTGATGCAATTCAGACTGATGCGAAGCCACCTGTGGTGGCATGGACTAAAAAATATAATGGAACTCCAGGAGTGGGAAAACTTTCCTGCACAGGTGCAAAGTGTTACACTAAATAGTGCAGAAGAGCTTCCACCCCCAGAGTCTTTCCTACTATCAGTAGCCAACAGATGTAGCACTTTCAAAATATTAATAACCACATTTGGGTAGGTAAAGAGGTTCATTGAGTGTCTGAAGTTGAATGTGAGAAACCAAGGTAAGAACAATAGAAGGTCAAAGAAACAAGGTAAAGAACAGAAATTGACACTCAATGAGATGGAATGGGTCAAAGATTAGGTAGAAAGAGAACTCCAAAAAGAGGAGTTTGCGGAGGAGATAAAATTCTTTCGCAAACCAAGTCCCAAGGGTATCATTTCATTAATGAAGCAGTCAAATTTAAACATAAAGGCTGACAAGCTAGTGGTGGTGAGCAGGATCACAGAGGCCAAGATTGAGGACTCAGTGAAGTATCCAATCCTGCTACCTACCAAACATATGATCACAAAAATGATCATTGAAGAAGAACACCATGTCAAGCATCACATGGGAATAAACCACGTCGTGGCCAGCCTGCGTCAACGATGTTGGATCCCCAGGGTTAGGCAAAAAACCAAGGAAGCAATAAGGAATTGCATGCAGTGCAGAAAGAACATAGGACACACTACCGTGGACCACCAACCCCTCCCCTTCCAGGGCACAGGGTGTGTCAATCTTGTCCATTAGCTGTAACAGGTGTGGACTATGCCAGTCCCCTCTATGTGAAAGAGGGGTCATGAATCGAAAAACGGTACATTGCACTGTACACGTGTTCATCCACCAGGGCAGTAAACTTGGAGGTTGCTAAGGATCTGTCTGCAGAAGCCTTCTTGAGAACTCTCCAACAGTTTTCTGCTTGTCCCTCCTATCCCAGAATGTTAATTAGTGACAATGGATCAAACTTTGTGAGCTCCGCTAAAATAATCCAGAGTTGGGAGGAACATCACAGAGTTTGGAGCACTCTGAATCAAAACAAATGCAAGTGGCATTTCAACCCTAGCAGGGCCCCTTGGTTTAGAGGCTTCTTTGAGAGAATGGTGAAGATGGTCAAGCTTTGTTTACAGAAAACATTACACAGAGCCATGGTGACGGAAGATGAGCTACACACCGTACTCAGCAAGATAGAAGCGGACCTCAATGATCGTCCCCTAACTTCTATCTCAGACTCAGTTGATGATTATCAACCCCTCACGCCATCCCAACTGATGCTCGGATATCGTCTGGACAGCGCGCCAGTGGCAACACTGGACCCGGAGGAAGAGCAAGATCCCTCCATGTTTACAGCAGAGCTTCTAACACAACGTCAAAGGAATGTACTGAAGATTCTGTGTCGTTTCCAGACAAGGTTTAGACAATAATACCTAACCTTACTGCGGCATCATACGGTGGATGCAGGGAAATCTTTGCGCCAAAGGTGGGTGACAGAGGTCAGATCCACGACGAGGGCCCCAGACTGTTATGGAGTCTGGGAAGGATCATCGAGACCCACGCAAGTGAAGACGGTCATGTGAGAAGCGTGAAACTCAAAACTTGAGGAGGCACTATCAGTCAACAAGTGACTCTGCTGTACCCACTAGAGGTGCATGCGGTGGACCCAATGGGGGTCCATCAGAGTTGCTGAGTCAAGACTTGACATTACCCTATCAATTGGGCACCAAGCATGGAAACGAAGCGCATTCCACCGTCAACGGCACCGGAAACATTCCCATTCCCACAGGTGCAAACAAGGCAAAGGCTGCCCGGCCAACTCTGAAGGCAGCCTTGACCGCTTGTTGGCGTATTGCCACTCGACTACAATAAGTGCCAATACGCCTTCTTCTTAGGTGGGAGTGTGAGGGAAACATTTCTCATACCCTGCCAACAAAGACATTCCATTGTTAACCCATGAGTGTATTTGATTCATGGAGGAAGCCTGGTGGTTGTCAGTTGGCATTCCTGAGGTGAGGGGAGGGGAAAACCCCCCACTTCCTTCATCCCCGGTCTTTCAACTGCTGTATTCCGTTTCCTTTCTCTCTAATTATTTCTAGACGTGTAAACAATTAAGACTGAACTAGTATAGGTCAATGAGAATGAAGTGTGCAACTAAGTGATGATCAAAATTAATATCTATGTATAAGATAATGAGGATTATTATAGTACAGTAGCTAGATATAATCTTCTGAGTGGAAGCGTTAAACCATGGTCAGAGTCATGTAAGCAAATAAGCCTACCAACGCCACCATTAGATGCCGTTGTTTGCCGAAAGGTTGGCTCCTCCAACCTGAGGGGGGTGTTGTTGTTTTGGTAAAGTCAGTGCGAGAGGACGTGTTAGGCCCGCGAGGTCCGACCAAATGGATAATGCGCCCAAGATCTTCAAGAAATAATAAGTTTATATTGACTAATCCCGACTAGTTATTAATCAGTGACGTAGTGATAGCTGTAGATTAACCTACTATGAGGTAGGAAATTAGGGTAGTTTAGTTATTGAGAATAGAAACTCAAATGACTGTCACTGTGAACGCTTTCGGACCACCAAGATGGCCGCACACATTTAACCATAAAAACCTAAAGGTAAATTGTTTAATCTAATTACAAATGCCCCCAATATCACCAGTCTGGATTTGGTGTTTAAGGTCTAAAGGCTTAAGATTTCCAATATCATAACATGATTAAGATCAATATTTACAATCAAATATACAAAGGTTGCAAAAAGGTATAACGGTCGGGTAATGATCGGAAGTAAATCCCGACCACACCCGTTACCCTATTATTATCAGTACTGCATCTGCAGAGCAGCACCATTTCACTGGGTTGATCATTGTTTGAAGAGATACGATGACTGTAAGGAACTGCAGGCTTTCTGATAATGGTGACGAATGCCTTCAACACTGCCATTGGGATCAAGTGAAGACTGAACATTAATGCTCGTCTGTGCTGTGGCCTAAATAGTTAGGTTCAATGCATTATACATCACACATTCTTCAAAGTGGTCTCACTTCTGAAGGAAAACTTGCTCTCTGAAAGCAGAAAAAAATACTGAACGGAACAAAAATAATCCCATTAGGCTGGGACAAGAATCTCAAGTTTATTCAATATATTCGTTTTCTAATGCCTTTTCATTTTAGAAACGTTCCACTATAAACAGCATGGTATTTCTCTTATTGTTCATTTCATTTAGTTGAATGGCTGTTCTTTGGTGTCCACAGTGACGAGAGTATACGGGTTTGTTTCCTCGCTGAATGAGTGAACCATCTGACGTCACAGATCGACCATCAAGATTGTTCGAGTTGACGGGTACTACGACAGCGATGCTTCCTACCTGGGGGCGTCCATATTGCAGCAAACATGTGACTGCAAGCTTTGTTTATCCACCAACTGAGCATAAACAACACGTGCAGAGTCCCTCATGCACAACACACCAGGATAAACACAAAACAATGTTTTTCATAATCGTTCACGCAACACTTCCATCAATAAAGCGGGACATCGTCGCAAGAGTTTTATAAGTTGTGTGAGGACGCTTGTGTCGAGTACAGTATGGTGCCACTGACTGCAATAGATAACAACACAGAGGGTCCCACAAGAGGGTGCTGTCTTAACGAGGTGCGAAGGAGGAAGTGACAAATACCCTACCTATATCGGCCGAGGCAAATCACGGAGCAGGCAGCCCTGATAACTGTGATAACGCTATCAGATTACAGTCGCTTTGGTGCCGCACACACTAACTCTCATACACTATTATTTCAGAAGAGTTTTGCACGCGTATGTGATTTTTACTTGCCTCCATCATCGAGAGTGACGATTACATGTCCTTTTTTGCCCGGCGAATATGATGCATACTTGAAACGCTGGAATGAGATCACTGATATTCTACAGTGTACGGCCATCTACAACTAATAACAATATATTACCGGACAAACATCCCTCTTGTGAGTTTGGTGGTTACGAGTCAAAGAGTAGCAGCCTCACTGAAGGCCACGCCAGCGTATGAACAGCTTCGTCCTATACCAGGCTACCCTGTGTTGCCGCAGTCTCGCCCTATGCCACGCCTGTATTCGACTAGCCTCGCCCCATGCCACGCCAGCGTTAGGGCATTCTTGCTTCGTGCCACGTCAGTGTTAGAGCAGTCTCATCCTATGCCACGCCAGCGTTAGAGCAGTCTTGCTCCATGCCACGCCAGCGCTAGGGCAGCCTTGCTCCATGTCGTCAGCGTTAGAACAGTCTCATCCTTTGTCACCCCAGTGTAAGAACAGTCGTGCTCCATGCCACGTCAGCGTTAGAGCAGTCTCATCCTATGCGACGCCAGCGTTAGGGCAGCCTCGCCCCATGCCACGCCAGCGTTAGAGCAGCCTTGCTCCATGCCACGCCAGCGTTAGAGCAGCCTCGCCTCATGCCACGTCAGCGTTAGAGCAGTCTTGCTCTATGTCACGTCAGCGTTAGAGCAGTCTTGCTCTATGTCACGTCAGCGTTAGAGCAGTCTCATCCTATGCCACGCCAGCGTTAGAGCAGTCTTGCTCTATGTCGCGCCAGCGTTAGAGCAGTCTTGCTCCATATCACGTCAGCGTTAGAGCAGTCTCATCCTATGCCACGCCAGCTTTAGAGCAGTCTTGCTCCATGCCACGTCAGCGTTGGCAGTCTCATCCTATGCCACGCCAGCGTTCGAGCAGTCTTGCTTTATGCCACGTCAGCGTTAGAGCAGTCTCATCCTATGCCACGCCAGCGTTAGAGCAGCCTTGGTCCATGCCACGTCAGCGTTAGAGCAGTTTCACATTATGCCACGCCAGCGTTAGAGCAGCCCAACTATATGTCACAACAGCATAAGAGCAGCCATACTCCATGCCACGTCAGCGTTGGAGCAGTCTCACCCTATGCCACGTCTGCGTTAGAGCAGCCTGGCTCCATGCCACACCAGCGTAAGAGCATCTTCGCCCTATGCCACGCCAGCGTTACAGCAGCCTTGTTCCACGACTGCTGTAACGTAAGAGCAGCTTCACCCTATATCAGGCTCCCCACCACTCTCGCATGTTATGATAGCTTTCAAAACGTTATTAAAACAGGGTATTTCAAATTAAATTCAACCAAATCCGAATGCGAATTGAAAACATATATTTATTGTATTACCCAACAGCTTAAATGATAAATCGCAAACCATAAAAACTTGATAGCTATGGAAGAACGTATTTTTCACCGGGTGTTACAACGGGCATACATATTTTTGAAATGAGACGGAAACCCTGTCGAACCATGCATGACACTAATCATCATGCTGGAATAAACCTTGTCGAACCATGCATGATACTCATCATCATGCCGGAATAAACATTGTCGAACCATGCATGACACTTATCATCATGCTGGAATAAACCTTGTCGAACCATGCATGGCACTCATTATCATGCTGGAATAAACATTGTCGAACCATGCATGACACTCATCATCATGCTGGAATAAACCCTGTCGAAACATGCATGACACTCATCATGCTGGAATAAACCTTGTCGAACCATGCATGACACTAATCATCATGCTGGGATAAACCTTGTCGAACCATGCATGACACTCATCATCATGCTGGAATAAACCCTGTCGAACCATGCATGACACAAATCATCATGTTGGAATTACTGAGGCTCAACAGTATGGCTCCCCACTGGAACTGCGAGACCCCATTTTATAAAATATATTTTCTCTAAATGAGCATATTTTTCTTTAAAAACAATCAGATGTTATGTGCATCAAGCAGTGAGGGCGTTATTGCCTGTGCTATCCTTGCCAAGGTGAATGGAACCAACAGGAGGCAGGGAGGGAGGGAACAGAACTCACTTTCGGTTATGGATGACAGCGGGTAAGGACGTGAACGGCTTGTGGAGAGCAGACACGAGTCAACAAGACTCAGCAATCAAGTGATGAATATACCCGGTCTAGGAAACGAGTTAAACTGTCTATTTCTATGAATAGGCCAGCTTACTCTAAGTCACAAACGAAATAATACAAACCTAAATTGCGAGAGGTGATGACTGTTAGATTTATTTTAGCTTGTAACAGGAACAAAGCGAAATATCGTCTAACAGAATGGGAGCACCAAAATAATCCGCAATTGGAAGCGTTTGAGACAGCGAGCAAGCACACCCAAGACAGGCCCGGCCGTTTACAGTATACTACGCACACTGAGCGGAGCTCACAAGTTAGGGACCAGCAACGCTACTAGTGTAAACCTTAGGCGGGCAGGCCTAACCATAATACCTCTAAAAGGAGGTGGCCGGCTACACTCTTCCCCCTCTATCAGCCGGCCCTTCATGCACTAATGGAGTCCTCTTCGCCCACCATTGAAGACCAGTTCACAGGAGCCGATAAACGCGGACCACATCTCATACGCTCGCGCAGCAAATGGTGATGAATTAACAAGAATATAAATCTATTTAAATGAATATTCAAACATCTCTTCATTACAATTACCAAACGAATATGTGCGCTTAGTGAGAGTAGTTAATTAGAAATAAGCATATTACTCTGGGCTAGAAACAATAATGAAGATGGTTCTAGTTTGCATTGCTAGATGTAACATGCAGTAAATACGACGTTATATACAAACACGACCAATGGCGGACCATTCGATGGACCGTTCATCAGCCTTTGACTAAATACATCCTCAGAACATCCACTTGACGAAGGGACATTACTGTTCGACTACATCTGGAGCACAGCTCAACACTTGGAAAAGAGGATTTATTTGTTTTAAAACAATTTTTACACTAGTCAAGGAGTATAAAAGAACGAAAAGAAGTGAAGTGTTCGACGGCGTCACATGGAACTTTCGTACATGTTTTCCTATAGGAGCCCTTCCTCCCTAGCGTGAAACTCTCTCCTAACACGTTAACACGTAGAGGTGCGCATTCCGCCGCTCACTGGTTTCATCAATTCGTTTCCAATAAAATCACCATCATATTCATGTAACATGGAGCAATATAAATACAAAAAACTGCACGAATGTTTCAATTAGGTTACCACCTTTTAACAACCACCGTGATGCGAACATTGTAATTATTAAACGAACAGAATACGAAATAATCGTTACCTCCCATTTTCAGCATTCGTTCGCCATTGCTTGTCCTTGTACGCTCGTTGCTGCTGACACACATAAACACTCGAGTGAAACATGGACGCGTAAGTGATCACTTACGCATTTGCCTCGTGTGTCGACCCTTGTAGAATGGTATGTTAGCAGCAGACAGGTAGATCTTGATGTAAGTGAAACGTATAAATTACAGTGAATAACATTCAGGAGTGAGATACAATAATATTATTGTCCTTGATTCAAGCATTTGAAAGTAACTACATTTTGTGACTGTACAAATGTTCTTAATTTTTCCCAACTATTCCGTCAAAAAACAGAGTGCGACACATTTAGTGCGGCATAAGCGACCAATAAACATACGTTGACACTCTTGTCGGTATGATACAGCCAACCACTGAAATGTCTCGGGACACTTCATGAATATAGAACAGGTCCAGTTCACAGCGATACTTGTAGCTGGACCAGCACATAATAAACAACAAACCAAGCAGAAAGATCCGACCGACACATGCTTTATGATAGGTTATATATGTTGGCACCACGTGACCTGCACGCATGAGTAGCACATATACGCACACCGAGACAGCAGCGTGTTGTAGAGTAAGGTAGGTCGCTGCAGAGTTAAATGCCTGAATGTTTTCCGCTGCTCCCGATGATCGTGCCCGCGGGCACGGGTTGGAGCTCCATCACACTCGTTGCACATCTGACGTGAGAAAGTGCTTCTTCAACTAGAGACGAATAACTTTGAGGAATTATTTGTCTGCTCATAGTTTTCATGCTGTTAGGGTAGCTAATTTAATTAGCGGCCTTTGTCTTCAAATCCAAATACCATTTTCTTTTTTACGAATGACCAACATCTTAATTTCTCCCGATTTTATAGAAGTGATTTTTGGAGCTATTCTGTTGTTGAAATGAATGTCTTCGCCTTCTTTTATAGATTACCTTGTTGATCTTCTTTGCTTTTGAGCATTTCTTTAAAAATAAATCCGAGAATTATCTAACCGTTCATTTTTGATGTTTAATTTTACATAGTATTTATTTTACTGACATCATCTTATTATAGTTCATCTGCATTATTGTGCTTTAATTTTCGTGCTCTGTGTTAGCTTTAGATATTTCACATTTTTCTTCCATTTGTTTTTATTCTTGGAACTGGGACATGCACACTTCCAGTCACTTGTCTTCGACTGCTTTTTCTTCTGACTGGTGTCCGTACATAGTGATAGGCGAATGCTTTGCTTGCCTCCCGCACTCTCTTGCGTTTGCTGTGATTTGCATGTTTGGTCTTCTCCTTCGCTCAGTTAGAGTGCGGGGGGCTGATCCTATTCTGAAACCATAGGACGCGTGACTGAGCTGGAGGCTCAAATCCAGCCAATTACCAGCTATTATACAGGATCGTACGCTACCACGTCATCTCTACAGAGACAAGGCGTCATTTATGGCACACGGGAATATCATCCGAACATTTCCCTCTATCACAGGAAGTTTCAGCACTAGTAGTATGTGGCCTCCAGGAAGAGGTTAGTGGAGTTGACATTTCGCTAACGGAAGCCGTTTCATTCTCAATGGTAACAGACGCACGGCAGCATCAAAACCAACTAAAAAGTAGAAACTGAGTGAAAAATTCCAAGTGCACGTTAGAGATGACATATTCTTGAAAAGCATTGTAAACGATCAGGTGCAAATCAGAGACGCGAATGACTCAGGAAACGGTATTGTAGACGACAGGGTGCACCTCGTGACGTCTAAGGTTGAAATGCAAGAGAAAGAACCAGACTCTTTTTTAAAGATTTTGAAAAAATACAAAACATACGTTTTTTCCCCGAAAATGTGACTTCATTTTTTTTCAATTCTTCAACTAATTGCTGTGTATAAATTAGTCGAAAAGACAAATTACTACTCTGAACTCATAAGTTCCTATGTTAGGACATCATTATTGTTTACTAAAAACAATGCTCGGGCTGCGGGCACGAGGCAACCAACGGGCCCGCCAGCATTTCTGTTTGTACACACCATAACATGAAAATTTATATCATCTATTCTGGGTAATTCACATGAAACAAATAGCTGAAGCATAGAGATCTATTTTCAAATTTCGTTACATGCTACCAAGGCCCGCATGAATAGAAGTTCAGTGGTCTGTAGGCAGGAATATTAGGCCGAATATTTATCATCGAACTGAGCAGTCACGTAACCGTGCATTTCCATATGCACAGGGTGTGGACGTGTTTACAAAGCGTGTGCGAGAGTCTCGCTGTCACAGCAACCTCTAGTGAACTTGGGCCAGTCACAGCTGGTTCTAATGAGTCGCCAGCGGCCAGGGCGTAGCCTACAGCCACACTACAAGACGAAAACTTTCAAATCTAATCAAACAGTAATAGTATATCGCGCTCTATCAAATAGCGAGGTTCATTTTTAAGCTTGTTTTATGAACTCATAATAAAAAAAAAATTACAAAAGACGTGGATTACAGACAAAAGACTGTTTTGCCATCAACCTCCACTACGGCTTGGGTGGCTGTCTTTGTGGCATCATAAGCCTTGACTCAGACTTACGTGAAGATAACCGAACTAATTCAGATACTGATGTCTATTCAAATACGGATATCCAAGAGACCAGCCCTGACGGGCTAATGAGTGCTACAGCAAATACACAGCCGCACACACTGTACGTCTACTCTACACTGACCAACAGCTAAACACAGCCGCACACACTGCACGTCTACTCTACACTGACCAACAGCTAAACACAGCCACACACACTGCACGTCTACTCTACACTGACCAACAGCTAAACACAGCCGCACACACTGCACGTCTACTCTACACTGATCACCAGCTAAACACAGCCGCACACACTGCACGTCTACTCTACACTGATCAACAGCTAAACACAGCCGCACGCACTGCACGTCTACTCTACACTGATCAACAGCTAAACACAGCCGCACAAACTGCACGTCTACTCTACACTGATCAACAGCTAAACGCAGACGCGCAAACTGCACGTCTACTCTACACTGATCAACAGCTAAACACAGACGCACACAC
>SDVV010009911.1:0-16484 GCA_016164225.1 Gammarus roeselii | reverse complement strand
TCTTGGAGTTCTAAGTGGTTGGAGGCGGGCATTCGTTTTGTCTGAGTCTTTATCTTGCCTGACTAAATAAATTGTACTTGAAATCAAATAGACCGCGTAGCTGGAAACATTGTGTTGCGTTGCTGTCGGAGCTGAATTTGCCCGTGTAGCCACTGACCTAGTACTAATCTTGACGATGCTACCTGTACGCACTAGGGTGCGTATATATACTCTTTAAGTTCAAAAGGATTGGAAGCGGAGGTCCGTTTCGAGCAAGCGTTTTTCTTTTGCGCACCAGCGTGCGTCTGACATTGCTAAAATTTTCACTTCCTTTCTAACGTTAAAAGCGTTTTGTTTTTCCTCGCACACCTAGGCGTGTGAGCCTACTGGAATCAATGATCATCGGGCCCTACGGGGGAACCTATTATGACTCACGTTGAGGCTCTGGTGGAAATGAGGCCCAAATCAAATCAACTTAGATTCAGAGTAGGTTCAACGTAGACACAGTAAGTTTAACACAGGTACAGAGTAGGTCTAACACAGGTACAAAGTGATATAAAGTAAATTTGACATGGGTACAAAGTAAATTTGACGTGGCTACAAAGAAAATTTGACGTATGTCCAAAGTAAATCAAACGCGGGTACAGAGCAGGCCTCAAAGTAAATTTGACGTAACTACGATGAAAATTTGGCAGATACAAATTAACTTTAACGTGTATACAGAGTAAATCTAACGCGGGTACAGAGTAGGCCTAGCGCAAGTACAAAATATACTAAACATAGATACAAAGTAAGTTTAATATGTATGCTGAGCATGTTCATTGCAGACGCAGTAGGTTTTGCGTTGAAGAGTGGTAGCAGCCCTCTCCGCTCTCCACCTGAGCTCCAACGTGTAGTCACTGAGTGCTCCTCCTCAGAACACGACGATCCGTTGATTCTGCACAGCTTCGTGAGCGAATTTTAATTAAAAATTCTCAATTAGTACGCAGGGAGGACAGCGAGTTCGGGGTCGGAGATGATTCAGACTAAGTTACTTCACACAGCTTCATATAAGCCTGTGTGCTTTCCGAAAGCGATCAGTTTTTTTCGATGTTCCGTATCTGTAAGCAGGCGTTGCAGGTTGCACGGGGGGGGGGGAGGGCTCAAGAAGGCTCGTCGGGCTGCTGCGAGAGCATCACTATCTACTAGTAAGTGTTTCACGCTGATTGCTCCTTGGTGGCAACAGGGGCATGGTAGTGCGTCCGGTCCCATGTCTACGTCCATTAGGTGGTTGTGAGTTCTCCACGTGTATCCCGTGCATAGACGATCAATGAACACTTGATCTCTCCTATTAGAAAACCTGGTTCCCCACTCTCCCACGGATAGTTTAATTGCAAGCATCTTTTGTCCACTTTGTTGCCAAGAGTCGTTCCATCGTGATGTTATACGTGAGTTGATGACTGTCTCAGTAAGGCATAGAGATGAATTGTTCGTGCTGGGTAGACACCCGTTTAGCGAGGGAATCTGCGGGTTCATTTCCTCTTATTCGCGCGTGTCCAGCGATACAGCAAAACTCGACCGTCTGGCCCGCCTCGGACGCCGTGAATAGGTCGTGTTGCATTTTTCTAAGGGCAGGGTGATCAAAGTGCAGAGTTTTCAGCTGGGTGATAACACTCAGACTGTCTGAAAATATAATTACTTTTGGGGTGACGGTAGCTTTTTGTAATGGAGATGGCCAGTTCGAGTGCGTGTAGTTCTGCAGAGAAAACAGAGGCCTATTGAGGGCAGGGTAGCCGAACGCGAAGTCCCTTCGCCTATAACGGCGGCTCCCACGCCGTCCGATGTTTTCGAGCCGTCAGTGTATTTATAGCGGCGCTTAGAGAATTCTGAGCATCGAGAAGTTGTGAGAATTCTCGGCGGTACGTGTTGGTTGGGGATGTTGCTTTGGAGTACGTCTGCAAATCTAAGTTGACCAGTGGTGGGCTGATGAGGGCTTGATTGCGTCTGATGTTCAGCGAGGTCAGAAAGTTATCCACGAGTAGAAAAAAGGGTGGGCATATGTTTAACCTTGCCGCAAAGAGGCGTTTATCAAGAATGTTGGTGAACGTCACTGAGTGCTGGGCTATTGATGTAGCTCCTGGTCTTGAAATAGTACTATAGTGAGCGTTTGTCTTTCCGGAGCGGAAGAGGAAGCTCGTTTGCAAGCACGTTCAGGGATTCGATGGGTGTGGAACGGAACGCACCGGTTGTGATACGCAGGGCGTAGTCTACTATGATGGAAAGAGGCTCTAGGTTTTTTTTGGCTGCTGAACCGTAAACTATTGCTCCATAGTCAATGCGCGAGCATAATAATGTTCTGAATAACGTCATGCCGGTGTCCATATCGGTTCCGAATTTGCAGTGAGTCTCCAGGGCTGCAATATGAGGTCTCCATGAGAGTTTAGGGTCCCACACAAGACCGAGAAATTTTATTTATTCCTCGTATACTAGCAGAGTGTTGTTTAGCGTTAGGGCTGGTTTTAGGTGTAAGCCGGGCACGAGAGTAAAGTGCATGCTTTTCGTTTTGGAGGGCGAGAATCGGAATCCGTTTAAGGAGGCCCAGTTCCCGACTAGGCTTAGACATTTCCGGAGTTTCTATTGAATTGTTAAGAGGCTAGGGTGCCTGTAACTAATTTGCAAGTCGTCCACGTATAGTGATGAAAGCAATCTTACGTCGCGCGTGAGAATGTCTGCTATCTGCTTGATTTTAAGTATAAAAAGGGTGACACTGAGGACGCTTCCTTGGGAGACGTCCATTTCTTGGAGATAGGATGTTGACGGTGTCGCCGACCTCAACCCTGAAGGGGTGATTTTGCAGGAATTGGTGGATATAACGTGGTAAGTGGCCTCCCAGCCATTTGCGGTGTAGATTTTTCATGATGCCATATTCTCAGGTAGTACCGTATGCTTTTTCCACGTCGAAAAAAATGGAAACCACGTGTTCTCCTCGGACAAATGCCTGTCTAATGTTAGATTCCAGTCTTACAAGGTGGTGGTAGAGTGGCGCTTACGGCTGCCACACTGGATGCTGTTCCGGCCTGCATCCATATCAAGGTAGTCGACAAGGCGCGTATTTAGCATTCTTTCCATGGTCTTGCTGAGAACGCTGGTAAGAGCAATGGGGCGGTAGTTATGTGGGTCGCTTTGGAATTCCTTGGGTTTGGGTATTGGGATAATTTTAGGTTCCCGCCACTGATCGGGGAAAAAGGAGTTTGAGTACAGAGTGTTGAACACTTTTAATAAGTGCTCACGGGCGCCATCTGGGAGATTTTTGATCATGTTGATGTTACCCGGTCTGGCCCAGGTGAAATTTCACGTGTGTGGTCTAGAGTGCTCTGTAGTTCGTGGAGGGGGAAAGGTTTGTAGTAAGCCTCTTCGTTTCTAGAAATTAAAGTCAAGATGTTCGCTTTCTCGCAAGTTCTCATCCCGTTGGAAAGCAGCCGTGTAGTTTGTTGATTGCGAAATCTGGCTAAACGTCTGAGCTAGTTTATTTGCGATTTTCACGTGGGAAGAATAAGTTCTGCCTCCGTCAGAAAAGAGGTTAATGGGTCACTCGGGTTTTCCATGAATACGTCGAATTTTTTCCCACACCTGGGAGAGGGGGGTATTTCGATTGATAGAATTGACTAATTGAGCCCAGCTTTCACGTTTCTGGTCCACTAGAAGTTTTCGATATACAGCAGATGCCCTTTTTTCACGCTACTCGGTACCTGGGGGACCGTGCGCGTTGGTAGGCATGGTATAGCTTTTCACGCTTATCTCTTGCTTCTTGCACCTCTCGGCACCACCATGGTTTCGGGAAGAAGGTTGAAGGGGCATATTGGGTAATGCTTGCCTCGGCTGCGGCTTGAAACTTTTCGCATAGTTGGGCGACGATTTTGTGTTCCGACATGTTTTCGGGGATGTTGTCCATATCACACCACGCGATGTGTGCAGAGTATTCCACCCAGCTGGCTTTCTGATAGTTGAATCGAAGTTCTTGTGGGGCAGGGTTTCTTGGTTGGTTGGTAAGAAGCGATATGATGACTGGGTTATGGTCGCTGTCGTGTGTTGAAGGCTAAACTCCCCAAACGAGTTGGGGTGCGAGAGGGAGAGAGCATATGGATAAATCGATGACAGCTTCACTTTCGTTGGTGATTCGGGTGGGTTGTTCGTCGTTGAGAAAGACCAGGTTGTGAGCGTTTATGGTGTTGGCCATTATCACTCCATGAGGTCTGTTCTCACGCATCCGCATGTTTCATGGTAGCTGTTGAAGTCTCCAAGGAGGAGCACCGGTGAGGACAGTTGGTTCAGCAATTCGGTCAATAGTGCTTCCGAGAGGTCATGGCTTCTTGACGAGTAGATGGATACCACTATCATTGGCTTTGAGACGCATATCTTTACGGCGATAGCTTGGAGTTCTGTCTTCAGGGGAAGACGGAGGGGAGGTACACTTTGGTGGATCATTAGTGCCACTCCGCTGTGAGCAGTCACGTTGGTGTGGCCTTCGTAGCGGTGTGTGATATATTGTAGGATTCTGAGGGTGGCGGTCTTTCGGAGTTTGATCTCTTGGAGGCCAATCACCAAAGGCTCATGGGTGGCGATTAAGGATAGTAATTCGTCTTTCTTGTTTCAGAGTCCCTGGCAGTTTCACTGGAATATTTTGGTGTTTATTTTGAAGGCTGTTCGCACTTTGACCTTGATGATCTAGAGTGGTCGCGTGATTTGCTAGAGCTTTTGTGGTGCTAGCGTTTTTGAGTTTGCCCAAGGGTTCCGGGCTGGAAGTGTTCACGGGCGTGTCTGCCTTCGGTGGAAGGTGGTCTGCTGTGGTTGCTGCGGTCGCGACTGCGAGTGCTCTTGTGGGAAGACGAGGGTGTGTGCTTTTTGTGTTTGCTTCGTGAGCGAGTACACTCATCCTCTGTGGTAGCCTATTTAATCTGTGTGGGTGGTTGTGTGGAGTGTGAGGTATTTGGGCCAGGTAATTAGTACGCAGAGGTCTTGCGTATGAGCTCTGCGAGATAGGAGCTGTCAGCCAGGCCGTGATCGTTCTCGCTGATGGTGTGTTCTTAAGTCGGGTTTGTTAACGATGGATCTTGTCCCTCGCAGTGTTTTTCCACGAATGGAGCCGAATTTGAGACAGGTGGAGGTAGTTCTGAGTTTTGGTCCTGGCGGGCCGTAATTTGAGTGTTGTTACTGATCTTTTTGCTCAGTAGCGCCTGGATATTGGAGGTTTCCCCATCTCTTGGCCTTTTCGTTTTTATAGTAGTGAGCCTTGCTGTGTGGTCGACTGCGGGGGATGCATCCATCTCGTCGTCCTCCAGGTCTTTGCCTGAATCATTTCCAGAACTGTGCGTCTCTGGTGCGGGGCCGGTCGCTCGTCTGAGTGAGAAAGCACTGCAGCCAGGTAGGAGTGTTGGAGTCTTGTTACGATGTTGTTCTGATGATGCGTGAATGTCGTCGGGGGAGTTTGGTTGGTTTGTCGATTTGACTGCTTTGGCATAATTGAGACTGTTTGGGTTTTCGTCTTTCCAGATTTGGATAGCTTGTTACCGTGTAACTCTGCGTTCGTTTTGTGTGATTGTTATTTCTTTTTGGTCCATGTGTACTGGGCAGTCGCGATTGCCTGCCTCATGGAAGCATGAGCAGTGGTAGCATTAAGGGTGGCGGACTGTGCAGTCTTTTCTGTCGTGCTCGCCAGCGCATTTCTTGCAACGTTGGGATGTGTGTGGCTGGCAGTATGCGATGACGTGGCCGTATTCAAGGCATTTTTTGCACATTGGGGGCCATGCTGCTACTGGGTAGGTTTTGTTTCTTCCTTGTTCACCCGGGATTACTCTGAATTCCGGTGCGTCTTGTCCCGGGAAGGTAATTTGGTATGCAGTAGAACTTGCGTTCCGTGATTTTATCCATGCTGCTTGACGGACTTCGGTATCTTCGTAGTTTTCAGCTAGACCTTCAGCGGAAGCTCTGAGGTCTGTTGTAGGAGTGCAACGGGAGGAGTATATAATCCGTTTGGTATCGTTGAAGGATGGATGTATTTCAACTGTAACTTTGAGTTTGTTCATGGGGGTAATCTATTGTTTAGCGTTACTTTGCTCTCGTTCTGTGACGTAGGCCAGATATTTCTTTCCCTGTCGTTTTATATCATTCGGTTTTCCTCCTAGATGTTCCGTGTGTGACTTCATCATTATAAATGGATTAGCTGCAAAGGCAACTTTGTTTGCTCCACTTCGTTGAACGTTTTGAGGAAGTAGGTGGAAAATGATGCAGATTTTCTTCCCCGGGTAGGAGGGTCATTTGGGAAGAGCGCATCGAGACTACAGCCTCTCGTCACCCGACCCCGTGATCTATCTAGTATTGGAGGATCACTCTCTCCTTCTCCTCCTCTGGGCAACCTCTGTGTCGGGTGGGGTGTCCGTCTACTTCGTAATAAAACCAGTGCTTTTCCTCGGACTGGCATGACTGGGGATCTTCCCATCTGTCGTGGTCGTTCTGGGAGCAGTATGAGCATCTTTGCTTACCATAACAGTTTCCTCTCGTGTGTCCGTATTTTTGGCATTTATAACATCGCATCAGACGTCTCTAAAATGGTGTAACCTTGGTTTTGGTGGCGCAGAAGGGAATGTCTAGATATTCTGGTGGAGTAGGGCAATTGAATTTTAGTATTAGGGCTGTGGTAGTCTCTCTCCTTGGTGTGATCTTCGGTGCGACCTTTGCTTCGACAACGCAGTCTTCGTATTGAACGAGTCCAGTGATGTACTCCTCGATTTCCTCCTTCGGGATTTCTTCAAAAAAGATCAAACCTGAACTTGTAGAGAAAGTTGGGTGTGGCACTATTTTGCATAGCTTTCCACGGAGTCTGTTTTTGGAGATAATCGTGTCACTTTGAAGTTTTGTGTCTACTCTGATGATGAAGCATTCGTCGCCGCTGGTGGCGACGCTCAGGACTGGGCGGCCAGTAAAAGAGCCCAGCTCTTTTCGCAGAGTGTATGGACAAATATCCGGTCTGTTGTAGACGTAGAACGTGATCTACAGGTGTTCTGGAAAGGTATGACTATTGTTGAACAAGTTGTGTTCATTGAATGGCGGGTATTGCTTCCTCCTTGAAGCCCTTTGAGCTCGGTTGGGGTTTTGTGGGGTAAAGAGTTGTCGAAGTTGTCGTCAGACGTAGAGGAGGAGGTATTTATGCAAGTTGCGGGTTCTGTAGTTGGTTTGTTTTCTACTAGTTCTAGGAAATGGAGAAAAATGGTCCCGACAGGACTCTCGATTCTCGTTAGACGGTCGTCAATTGTACTAGGTTCTGCGGCGAAAACTTCTGCTACCTGTTCAGAGAGGCCGGTCGCTTGGCTTAGCAGATTCAATATTTCTTGGTCGTTCTTGTTCAACTCGTCGATGCGGCCGTCCCTCAGGTCGTCTTGCGCCGAGGTGGCGCTGGTCATCTTGGTGAGGCTGGTTTTCTTGACCGTTGGAATCTTGGTCTTCGGTGCTCTGGAGGGGATGCTGGTCCCTCCTAAATGGAGTTTCTTTCCACTCCCCATCGGCCCCCTGGTTCGCGCCAGGGGCCAGGGGCTCACTCTTGCTGGCCTATTAGCTGTCTATAGTGACTTTACAGTTAACGTTACACTACAACAAATATTGAATCGAAGCAAACGTGCGGTTTAAGGTCGGTCCCAGCACAAACTAGGAACCAGCCTGAACTGTGATGGGGGTTCTCAGTTATTATTCGGTACGGGAACAAATTCGATTTCCTTTTAAACAAGATCTCGAAAAACTCATCCAATGGTCGGATGCGTGGCAGATGCCCTTCAATGTTGCAAAATGTACAGTTATGCACAATTGGTGGACTCCCTGACCCACATCTTCATCTTATCGATGACGAGTGGCAAGTTGACCGATGATTGGAGAGTTGCCAATGTCACGGCAATCTTCAAGAAAGGTGACCGACAATCGCCCAGCAACTATCGACCGATCAAATTGACGTCAATCGTGTGAAAAACCATCGAGCGATTGATACGAAATCATCTGATCGATCATCTGGAAGACAACGGACTCATTCATGGCACTCAACACGGGTTCCGTCGTAAGAGGAGTTGTCTAACATATATGCTGGACTTTTTCAATGAGGTGATTGACGTGTACGACCGCCGTAAGGCAGTGGATGTCATCTACCTAGACTTCTAAAACGCCTCCGACAAGGTGCTGCACAGAGACTATTACACAAAGTCTCAGCTCGGCATCAGGGGCAACGTACTTCGCTGGCTGCGCGCCTGGCTAACAGGACGCAAGAAAAGCGTCAGCATCGGCCAGGCTTTGTCCGAGTGGACCCCTGCTACCTCTGGGGTGCCCCAAGGCAGTGTCCTGGGTCCTATTCTCTTCCTGATCTCTGTAAACGAAATGGATGCGGAGCTCTTGTCCAAAGTATCGAAATTTGCTGACGATACGAAGCTCTGTCATGTAGCATGGAGGGAGAGAAACAGAGTTGAGATTAAACAAGATCTCAAAAAACTCGTCCAATGGTCGGATGCGTGTCAGATGCCCTTCAATGTTACAAATTTACAGTTATGCACATGGGGTGTCGCAATGCCAACTACAACCACACGATGGCAGGAAGCGATCTTGCAACTGTTGACCAGCAGAGAGACTTGGGCGTCCTAATCTCGAAAAATTCAAAATGGAACGCGCAGGTCGAAGAAAGTTACAAAATAGCTAATCGTAACCTTGGCTACATCTCCGTAACTTCCTCTGCAAAACGAAGGACATTGTATTGCCGTTGTACACGTCCCTCGTCCGTCCCCACCTCGAGCATGCAGTCCAATTCTGGTCTCCACACGTGAGGGGGGACATAACCAAACTGGAACGAAACCAGCATCGTGCTACTAAGCTCATTACGCAGCTACGCCACCACAGCTATGAGAAAAGGCTGAAAAAGCTTGGCCTCATCACCCTCGAGCAACAAAGGCTGAGGGGCCAGCTCATTGAAACCTTCAAATACCTGAAGGGATTCAACAACGTGAGTCCTGTTTGCCTCTTCGACAGGGACCACAACATTCGTATCCGAAACAACGGGGCGAAACTTGTGGAAAAATGTTTTGCTACGACATCAGTGCAACATTTTTTTCCGATCGCAATCTCGCGGGCTCTGAATCCGTGAATGCGTTCAAGAACGCACTTGACAAGCCCTGGGATACGTGATTCGTTTAACCTGAGAACGACATGACTTTCCCAAGAGCTGGCGAGCTTATAATTATCGAGATGTAGAAAAAAAGCATGACATTGCTCTCTTCATAATTCAAATTATTCCTAATAATTTCATTACTAGTAACAATAACCACATCGTCGCTGGCAATGGTAATTGTTAATGATTACTCCTAATTTTATTGTAGGTATCAATGTAATGACTATTATTGCTAACCAACTCGACTCAAGCGACTGAAAATCTCCATATCGAATGAACATTTCTATTGTTAACATTGCAAGTACAGACAGACTGATAATAATGCATTGTAAATACAGACAAATTGATGAGATTACATTGCAAGTACATTCAGACTGATAATACTGCATCTCCGTACGATTCCTACCGGATGTACCGGGTGAGAGGTGTTACGGCGACTCGCATCCGCCCTTAAATCCACGTCAGGGCTCGGTACTGGGTGTGCGCCCGTAACGGTACTCGCAATCACCCATATCGCTAGCCTACGAAGCCATCTGCTGTCCTAACGGACAACAGATGCAGGAACTATAGTATCCTGGAAATCGACCCCGCTTAAGAGGAGAGCTTGCTCAACTCGATGCGGCGGTGAAGACTTGGAGGGATACCATATATTTTTACTCTTTATTTTTTAGTATTCTAATGTGATATGGCAACGGCGGGAAAAAACTTGGAAGGATACCATATATTTTAACTCTTTATTTTTATTATTCTTATGTGGTATGGCGACAGCAGTCACCACCACACCCCATGATATACGAAAATCAAACCCGCATCAAGAGGAGAGCTCTGTTCAACTCAACGATACGGCGTAGATTCGACGGGTATCATCCATTGTTGAGGCAATGAGTATCTTCCTATGGAGGAACCTTGCCGATACGATGGCATTTTTTTTACTTTTCTACCCTCCCTGACTGGAGAAAATTTAAAGGATAAAATGGGGGAGAGATAGACAACAATTACGAACTAGAGGGAGTGAAGTCTGCTAGCAACACAGTGGCCCTGCCGATGAGCCGCTACGGCGGCTCACCCCATACCCCATGATATACGAAAATCGTACCCGCACCAGGAGGAGAGCTTTGCTGAACTCTACGGTACGACGTAGATTCAATAGATATCATCCATTGTGAAAGCGATGAGTATCTTCGTACGGAGGGACCTTGCCGACACTATGGTATTTTTCTTTTTACTTTTCCATCCTCGCTGTGGGAGAGAGATGGAAGGAGAAGAATGGGAAAGATAGATAGATAGATGTGGACCAGCGGCGCTTGCCGATGATCCGCAACAACAAATCGCCCACACACCCCATGCTATGCTAAAATCAAACCGCACCAGGAGGAGAGCGTTGCTCAACTCTACGGTACGACGTAGATTCGACAAACTTGTACGGGGAAGTCTGCCGGTGACCCAGCGACGTTTACCGATAAGCCGCAACGGCAGCTCACCCCCACACTCCATGATACCCGAAAATCGAACCCGCACCGAGAGGAGAGCTGGCTCAACTCTATGGTGCGACGTAGATTTGACAGATATCATCCATTGTTGAGGCAATGAGTACCTTACCATGGATTGACTTTGCCGACACGATGGTATTTTTCTTCTTCCTATTCTACCCTCCTTGTCGGGAGAGAAAAGAGAGGAGAGAAATGAGGATAACATCCATCCGTTGAATCATTTAGTACCCTCCTATGGAGGGACACTGTCGACACGATGCCACTCTCATTTTCTTATCGACTTCTTTTCGTGTCAGGAGGGACGAAGAAAAAAGAAAAAGACAGATATTACCAGAAAACTGCTTCTCTTGGTTGGCAACGCCGGTTACCTGGTAGAACAACATTTCTTGGAGAAGCCCTTCGGGCATCTCACCTTGAAGTATTCCTAATATCAAAGAGATATCCTTTTGGTAACTCACACTGAAAAATGTGATGAAATATATTGCAGATGCCCTCCGGCATTCTTTTTTTGGGGGGCAACTTCATCACATAATCTTCATATTGATGAGGTTAGTGACGCTCCCATGAGATGTCATGTGTCCCCTTCTGGACAGAGGAAATAATTTTTGTGTAAATGTTCGAATCTGATACCCAAAGACAAATAGAAGCTCGAGGCTGTCCTACTTCACTTATGGAACTTGTAGGGATTCATTTTTGTGCTGACTACAAGGAATTTCAAGAGTAGTACACTTGCACATAATCTTCATATTGATGAGGTTAGTGACGCTCCCAGGAGATGTCATGTGTTCCAAGCATAGGCCCCTTCTCGACATAGAAAATAATTTCTGTGGAAATGTTAGAATCTGATACCCAAAGACAAATAGAAAACGTGGATTTGTATGAGTTTCACTTAGTTTTTAACACTTCACTAATGGAACTTGTAGGGATTCATTTTTGGCTGAGTACAAGGAATTTCATGAGTAGTACACTTGCTGAATTCAAGTTATCTACCAACTTATCGAATGAAAAAGATAGAATCTTTTTAGTAACAAATTGATTTGCTTCTGATATTGATATAGAAATCTTGCGTCATTGAGGCTGCTCCTTTTTTTTGAACATTTTTGATGTCACGATGAAAATAATATGACTAATATTTGCTTCCCTGAAATAAGGGTCTAAAGAGTCCGATTTTATAACCGAAATTCATAGTTTCAACGCTGTTGGAGAGGAAGTCTTCCCACATTCGAGAATGATCCAGGTCGTTTGCTCAATCGTGAATATTTCCGAGAGGCAAGATATGCGAATCTTTTTCAGTCATGAAATATCGCACAAAATTTTATAGCTGAACAGATATAGCAAGTAATTGTCCAATATCGAAGAAACGATTGCATGGGAGGCTTACCATAATCAGGCATTTATTCATTGCTCAATTGCTGTTTCAAAATATACGCTCTTCAATATATATTACTTCAACATTATCTAACTCATCTTCAAAAGTTTACTGTGCCTGATTAATTGATCTCCAAATTGGGCCGAAATATTTTTTCCGTCACATTCCATCACATGAAAGAAAGACTAGCTTATCGAACCCTAGAACACTCCTTCGAGTTTGTATAAGATCGTATGAAAACTAAATTAAATTGAAGTTACATGTCAACGTGGACGGGAAAAAGTTATACAACCCAGCCACTTGTCGACGTGATTACGACAACACACGCCAACCCATAAATAATAATACATCGCAGAATGAGTAACAAAAATTATGAAATAAACCATCTCTTTTGAAATTATTTATAAAATATTGTTGACTTTAGAAATCAAATTGAATAGGGTGTTTCTCCGACGACTTTTGTGTTGTCATTTGAACTAGGTAATACAACTCAATTATTAAATTTACCAAAGCAACTTGACCTGACCTTGGACTCGTGAACCTTGAACAAAGCAAAGTGCAGCAATTAGTTTTTCTAATGCATTAACTTTCTTTTCATTCCAGAGGGTACAGTAATTATTACCTTAGGGATGGAGTAGCCTCCGATGGAAGTGTCTTCCAGGCTCGTTCGCTGGGCATTCTGGACCACCATGGACGAGTAGCGCAGGCACTCCACTGTGAACGCTTCCACGAGAGGTAGGCTGGAATGGTCAGAACACTGGATTCAGGCTTACCCTAGGTATGAGTGTTGCTGAACAAATACAATCGACAATTTTATCCGGGAAGACTTTAGAAACACCAAATCAATAACTCACTTGGGTTTGTCGTCCAAGCTGACAATCCGGTTACTCCCAACTTCTCTGTCAATTTCCTGTTGCAGTTTGGCAGCCACATCGGGGTGACGAGCGAGCAGGAAGGCGGTCCACTTCAGCATTTGATTGACAGTGTCTGATCCAGCGAAAAACATGTCGCTGATGATCTGGAGCAAAGCTGTGAATGAACAAAGAAGTATGTATGTGCAATGTGCAAATATAAACCTAATAATTCTACCACTTGCAACCTTGTTTAGGTATGTTTTTTTTCGTGTTGGTAATCTTGTGGTTATTGAATATTTCATATCTATTTAAAGTGCTCATTACTCATCAGCAATCAAAAACAAATAAAAGGAAGAGGTCTTTAAGTTTGCGGTGACTCCACCCTGTTCAAACTCACCTCCTTTCCGAAAGAACGTTTCTTTGCCCTCCTTCTCTTCTTTCATGCCCTTGAGGTACTCATCGATCATGTCTCTAGGATTGTCGGGATCAAACTCTGCTTCGTGCTCTTTGACTGCTTCCTGGGAAGTTCATTACATCAAAAGTGATATTCCTAGGAGCGAAGAAATTTAGCTCCGCTTGTTATCTATGTCAGCTTTTGGTGAAAATGTTCGCTAAAATGTTATCTCCCTGATCTACCGACGGCATTTAGTTAGTTTGAACTACTGAAATAATTTTTGCGCAAGGAGTCAAAAATAGTTTCACAATGCGTTAACAGTTTATGTGTTGCAAGTCATTATACCACTAAAGCACTTTGCATGCGATAAAAACACGTTACATCATCTTTAATTCGTTTTTAGATGTTATATAAATTTGAATTTAATAGAATTTTTCATCTCAAAAAGGACAACATGAAAGCTTCAATTAAAAATAGCATCACATGATTACTACTACAAACGTGTCATACTTTTATTTCCTTCCTCTATATACTTCTTTATTATTCAAATATAGGATACAAATTTGAATTGTTATTTAGTAAGCTACAAGAGCTTTCGTATAATGTTTTTTATGTGATGCTACCTTCATTACTGTACGTGGAAACAAAGAAAGTGTGGGGTATGGAAAATACATGAACAATATAATTCAGATATAAACGTTTCATAGTATTGTGGTATTATACAAGCGTTTTCAAGTGATGATTTGCATGGGCCAAAAACTTCATATCTGTAGGAGGAGTCTGATTTTTAGAATATTTTGGCTTTTCCGAATCAGTGTTTCCCAATGTTTATTTTTCGAATTTGAAGAAAAAGAATCGAGAACGTGTGAAGATACCTTCCCAATGATGCATTGTATGACATGATAGGTTTAAAAAATGTATCGTATGTCAAAATAGCTTTCAAACCGTAAGAGAATCCACGAAAAAAATACTCTTTTCGGAATTTAAATTAAAAAAAAAATGGCATTGAAGCCCACACCAGAGATTTCAAATTAGGTATTGCATGTGACTCCCGACTTTAGCCGGAGAGTTACAACGGACAGACGGGCGGACGGCGGACAGCCGGGCATGCAGGTTATTGGACTCAGGGTCAAAGCCTCCGCATACGATGTTCAAAGTCCCGAAAGCCTTAAGCCTTTTGATCGAGGAGGTATAACTCATCGATCAGAAGGCTCAAGGCTTTGTGAACCTTGAACATCGTGTGCCGAAGCTTTCAGAATTATTTCTGAATATATACGACACACATCATCTTGCTAAAAAAACGGCACTGTATGAAACAATATTCCCTCGCTGGGGCTGGGAGACATTATGAGGTCAAGATATTGTTTAAATTGTTATAAATACGGACCTTGTTTTCCTTTCTATCCATATAATTGAATCATTCCAGTGGTATTTTTTGAAGATTGTTCTATCTCTAATCAATCAAAATAAACTTGGTTGACAGACACAGAAGTATTGCTATATATTGAACCAAATGTTCAAATGGTTTGTCATCTAATCAGGTGGACACATTTCATCAGACCTGCTTCAACATTTGGATCTAATGAAACGAATTGATGTCGCTGTGTGAAGTTTCAAACTCTGCTTCCCTAAAGTATGGATATCCTGGTCATTGGGACAGTCAAGACGCGGTCAAACTCTGCTATTACTCTCCGACTGATATGATTGAGGTTTAAGGAAGCAAGGGTCGAACTATGCTACATGAGTTTGAACTTTGTCCAGTGTAATTCAGTATTGCCAAGTCAATCTTATCAGGTGACTCCTCCGGAATTCTCCTAAACTAAAGGGGGCCGTCAACTCAGGCCATCTTAACGTTTTGATCCCCTTCCCTCTAAATAATCGTTCCCACTTCATAAAGTGAACAAACTAGAGAATCTTAAATTCTATGGGAAGTGAGTTAACTCAGTTACCAGTATCTAGGTAGAAGTTTTCGTTTTAAATCGAGAAAGTGTTAATCACTCATTAGAATATGACCTGTATTGGAGTCACAACATTAGAGTCACTATATTGAACATGCTGTTCACCAAATTCACCTTACATAATAATTATTACTGTGACATTTTGAAAGTGATTGGCCCCAGAATTATTCGGTACCATTGAGATTAAATGTTTCAATTCAACATGTCATAATTTTGTTAGAAATATGGTAACATAAATTACTTACAGAAACGATGCGAGAAGTGGTTAAGACAAATTTATCGAAAACATCGTCCCTGAAGATAATATTTCGAAGGGTTTTGGGGATCCACTGAAGTACCGGAACGAACGCGGGAAGAAACACACGAGCCGACTGTTCCTGAACTTCTTTGGATGCCTGATACACCGAATCGACCTCTTCAGAGCGCAAGTCGTAGCGACGACCTGCAAACACGACAATTAATTAACAAGCACAATCTTGGCTGGTTCGCAATATAAGCTCGTCCGTGGGTGGAAGGAGATTGGGTTTTACATTTGGTGGAATTAGAAAGCATTTTTTGCCAGTTTTGAAGTTACGTTTAAAAGAATTCCAGCCCCAAGAAGATATTTCTCGTACTTTTAATAAACAAAAGAACTTTAAATAACGAACCTGACCAAAGGAGTTCAGCATAGGACCTCTATATACAGAAGCCGAACATTAGACCAAGTGATGTTCACTTGTTTTGCTCTGAAATGTTCAACAATCGGAATTTGAGCCATCACATCTCGTTTTCTTACCTCTTAAAATGTGGTATATTTTGTGTAATAAAGTAGTGCGAGGCAGTATATTTCCCTGTTAGAATTGTCTATTGAAAATTCATCATAATATAAGATGATAATACAATGTCCGGAAAATATCAGGAATGTACCTAATAACAAAATGTAGTTTACTTGCGTACATCAGCAAGCTGAAGTTTCAGTTGACTAAATTGAAATCTTTTTGAAGATCTTTTATACAAATGAACAAAAGTATTCTCAATAATAGTAACTCACTTGCATCCATCTACCAGGTGATGTCGAGCACGGCGGTGATGAAGCTGGTAATAACGTAAACTCACTCGCATCCATCTACCAGGTGATGTCGAGCACGGCGGTGATGAAGCTGGTAATAACGTAAACCCACTCGCAATCATTCTACCAGGTGATGTCGAGCACGGCGGTGATGAAGCTGGTAATAACATAAACTCACTTGCATCCATCTACCAGGTGATGTCGAGCACGGCGGTGATGA
>SDVV010009910.1:0-16484 GCA_016164225.1 Gammarus roeselii | reverse complement strand
CCGCCAGCAAAACAACCCCGGCCGCCAGCAAAACAACCCCGGCCGCCAGCAAAACAACCCCGACCGCCAGCAAAACAACCCCGACCGCCAGCAAAACAACCCCGACCGCCAGCAAAACAACCCCGACCGCCAGCAAAACAACCCCGACCGCCAGCAAAACAACCCCGACCGCCAGCAACACCACGACCGCTAACACCGTGGCCAGTCGAAAAACCACGGTCGCCAGCACCACCAGCCCAGCACAGACACCAACACCACCGCGACCACTAGCATCACTATGAAAACCCTGACGGCTGTTATCACCATTAACAATACCGATACCAGGCCTGTCACGGCCACCATGACCATCATCACTCCGGCTGCCATCACCACCACCTCCCCAAGGACAGCTCCGCAACTCTGCCCTTCTAGCAATCAACTCCTGATGCTGACAGTTGGTCAGATCTCTCGGAACATACACAGATTTAAACTCATCAATATGCATCTATCCCTTTGCAGTATTCAGCAATGCATACCTCGCTTCATCATTCTCAACACACTCTCTAAATAAGCTATTAGCATTCAGACACTTCATGTCACTCGGTTGGATCGTGCCCACATTCAGAACTCCACAGATCCTATCAAACCTTATTTTCACCACTTCAACCTCACTCGATCCAAAACCTCTCCAAGCAATGAACTTCCTACAACTCTACTGATCATCCAGCTCCCTCAGCTCAGAACGCACCATCTCACCACTCACCAAACTGGATTCTCTTCTCAATTATACCCACTACACCTTTTGCAGTTAATCCAACCACTGACTCCATCAACCACAGCAGCAGACCCAGCCACTTTCTCCTCATTCATTATCTCCACCTCCTCCACAGACAGCACAACACTGATCACAACAGCAGAAACACCTCCTGCGGCAGACATTGCCTCCAACCTCTTAGACACTTCAGACAGCCTCTTAGAGATTGTTCCCACAAAAGCAAGTAGCTGATCAAATGCTGACAAGAGATCCAACTTACTTCCACCACCAACACCAGACACCAACCCGGATCCACTCCTGAAGGGTCCACTCTTCCAAGGTGTCCCCATTCGCCCGTCATTTGTGAATATTTATTTGCAAATGTATGGGAGCGTGATGGTGTAAGACACCAAACTTGAAGGTATTCATGGCCCCGGGGTAACTACGGTGCTATCTCCAAAGCATTGTCGAGAATTGATTGGCCTCTTGAATTTGTCTACCTGGGTGTTTGTGAGGCATATAACGTTTCTCACTATACGGGAGACTGATAGAATTATATGTTCCTCTTGCTGGAGAGACTTGGGGTACCATGGTCTGTCAGGCCTCCTCATGGGCTAAAGGTGAGCTGAACTAATGTGTGGAATTTGTACAAGATTTCATGAAAGAGATTTGGCAGAAATGACCAAAATACTTTGGAGTCACTAGCTGTCTTTCTGAATCTCAACTGTCAGTTTAGGAATCATGTTTTATTCAGCATATCTCAGTACGAGGAACACCTTATGCAGCGGTATAGTGACTCATCAAAGCTGTTCCATGCTTACATACAAAGAAAGACGAAGGGTCATCTTGGTGATGGACCACTCCGTGATGCAGGTGGATGGCTGGTTTATTATGTGCTGGAGATGACTGAGCTCTTGTCGGCTGCCTTCTCTGGCGTATATAGAGTGTATGTTCCTGCTCCTTTCCAGTTGTTTGATGGCGAAATGAGCAAGTTTGCGCCATAAGGTCTCGTAATGTCCTTTACGTTCTGTCGGGGCATAATGTTAGTTCTGCAATTGGCAAGGATGGACTTCACCCGAAGTTATTGCTGAGGGAGTGTGCTGTGCAATTGACACAGCCTCTTTTTATAATCTTCAACCTTTCTCTTTAGAGTGGAGTGCTCCCTGATGCTTGGAAGAGTTCATTGGTTATTCCAAATTTGAAAAGATACAGATACAGACACTAGGCCGCATCCCCCAGAAAAAGGGTATTTCACTGCAAGGGGCACCTCACACCTTCATACGCTCACATTCACACAACTTGGCCCTTCGCACAACTTGGCCCCCTCAACATACACTCTGGGTCACGAGTGCAGTCAGAGGATCCGTCGTCAGCAGCAGGGCCCGACAGTTTTCACTGGTTTATCCCCGCTGCGTCATAATGGCCGGCCCCCCCCACCCACGACCATCCCGACAGCAGGGTGCAAAGGGCGGGAAAGCACATCAGAGCAGCGTCAAAATCAACCATTCACAACCATTCTCCACTCACGCCTGTTCATTGCACGCTCTCTTGCCACCTCCACATTCATGTCTCTCCTTCCCAACGCCTGCTTCACACCATCCAGCCACCCAAACTACAAGATACCTCTAGGCCTGCGATCACTCGCCTCCGCATTCATCACCCTTTTCACCGATCTCCCTTCATAAATCCTCTCCATGTGCCCAAACCATTTCAGCTCACGCGAATCCACTCTGTCCTTCAACTTCTTCACCATTCCTGTTCTGATGGTGATCCTGTCTCTCAGCATTACTCCAGCCATGCTCCTCAGACATTTCATCTCGAAAACATACAACCTTCTTCTCTGCTCTGCTGTCACCCCCAAGCCTCAGCTCCGTAGAGCACAGTTGGGACAACGACACCCTCATACAGCCATCTCTTAGCTTCCATCCCCAACGTCCTACAGCTCATTACACTCTTTAGTGCACCCAACACTTTACATCCCTCCTTCACTCGCGCCTTCACTTCAGTTTCCACTAGTTCAGTCATCTCCACATGGGAGCCCAGATATTTAAAATACTGAACTTCCTCCTAGAGCTCTCCATTTAGGGTGACACTAATTTTGCTTGCATCGACAGTCCTCGAGCATCTCATTACTTTACTCATACCCACGTTCACTCGAAGCTTCCTCCTCTCACACACTCTACCAAACTCAGACACAAGCCTACATAGCTTCTCCTATGAATCCGCAACCAGGGCCGTATCATCAGCAAATAGCAACTGGCTCAACTGCTAACTACGCCCATTTGCTTCCAACAGTTCCAAGCCACGACCTAGCACACTCCCGTTCACCTCCCTGACCACTCCATCCATATAGAGGTTGAACAGCCAGGGAGACATCACGCAGCCTCGTCTCAGTTCCACTTTCACTGTGAACCAATCACTCACCTAGCTTCCCACTCTGACACATGCTCGGCTGTCAGCATAGAAACTCTGCACCGCTTTCAACAGATGTCCGCCACTCCATACAAGCGCAACGCCCTCCACAGCGCTTCCCTGTCATTCCTGTCGTATGCCTTCTCCAGATCCATGAAGGCCCAGAACACATCCTTTCCTTTGGCAAGGTACTTCTCACAGACCTGTCTCACTGCAAAAATCTGACCGGTACACCCTCTACCACTCCTAAAGCCACACGTTCCTCTCAAATTGTGCAGTCTGTTCTGTCTCTAATCCTTTTGATCAGCACTCTCCCGTACAACTTACCAACCACACATAACAGACTGACACCTCTCGAGTTGCAGCATTAACAATGCAGGCACTGTGCCACTCAATTGGTACCACGCCTGCCACAAAACACAAGTTCAATAACCTCACCAACCATCCGACAATCGTTACTCCACCCTTCTTTAGGCACTCTGTCGCAACGCCATCCAAACCAGGGGCTTTCCCTGCTTTCATCACGTCCACCGCCTCCTGCACCTCTTCCCTGGTAATGTCTGCAACAAGTCTTTCTCCCAAAACTGGCATCCAAGCGCCACCTCCCACAGCAACAATGTCAGCCTCTCTGTCATCCTCGACATTCAACAATTCTTCAAAATACTCGGCCCACTTCTTCCGTACATCACCACTTTCCAATAACAACTGGCTGTTTTCATCTTTCACCACTTCCTCCTTCCCAGTCTCTCCCTTTCTCACCCTCTTCACCTCTTTCCCGAACATCTTTTTGTTCTCCTCAAAATTTTGTCACAACCGTCTGCCCCACCTGGCATCAGCGTCTCTTTTAGCTCTCCTCCCCACTCGCTTTACCTTGTTTCTCCTCTCTTTGTAGCTTTCATAAGCCACCTCCGACTTCACCTGCAACCACTCCTCAAACGTTCCTCTTTTCCGTGCCACCGCCAGTTTGATCTCCTCGTTCCACCACTCTCAGCCTTCCCTTCTGCACTCGCCCACACGGCGCGCACCACACACCTTCTTCGCACATCTCAGCAATGCATCCCTTAACGTCTCCCATTCTTCCTCCACATCTCTCAGGTCCTGTCCTCTCGCGGTGTCATATTCTTCCTTCAATGCCTGCTGGAACTCCTGAGCTCTACTTTTCACATTCAGTCCACTCACTTTCATCACCTCTCTTCCTCCTCCCACTCGTTTGTTGCCCTTCCACTTCTGCTCCACTCTTAATCTACCTTCCACCAGTAGATGGTCAGACACTCCTCCACCCTCCCCTCTCAACACCCGCACATCCAACAGCCTCCCCACCACTCTCCTCGAAATCAGCACAAAATCCATCAGTGCTGTCTCCACCATTGCACCATGGGCCATCCTTACCCATGTGTACATGTGGATATCTTTCTTCTTGAACAAACTGTTCCCGACCACCAATTCCTGCTCCATACACAGACCTATCAGGTTTTCTTCACTACCATTTCTACCGGGAACGCCATACCTTCCTATCACATCCTCCACCACTACATCTCCAACTCTCACATTAAGGTCACCCAGTACAACTACATTGAAATGACCTCCAAAACTCTCAATACACTCACTCAGGTCAGTCCAGAATTGCTCCCTCTCCTCTTCAGTCCTCCTGCTGCCAGGTCGGTAAGCACTCACAAATGCCCATCTTTCTTCGCCTAACTTAACTTTAACCCACATCAATCTTGAGGACACCTCCTCCCATTCGGTAGCGCTACTGGCCAACCGATCACTCAATATCAAGACCACACTTTCTCGTGCCCAACCTTCCTCCACACCAGACTTTCTTCCACTTACCACAACAAACTCACATTCGCCCTTACCTTTCAACTTCGTCTCACTCAGCGCCAACACATCAAATTTCCTTCTCACCAAACATCTCACCAATCTACCTCCTTTTTACATTATTTGTACTACAGCCACGCACATTCAGCGACCCTAACAATAGGGTTCGGAGAGGCGTGTGCCTCTCCTCCCCCCGCTTGTCATGCCCTCTTTGAGAAAAGATTTTACAGAGAACGGGATTCCTAGCCTCTTCGCTCCGCCCCTTTCAGTTGCCTTTTACGACACGCAGGGGTTACGGTAGCACGATTCTACACCCGGCTACGGGGATGTGACAGCAAAAAGTAAATCTAGATATCCCCTTAACTATCATTTAGTTAGTCTTACTTCTGTTTGCTGCAAGTTGATGGAGAGGATTGTTGCTGCTGAGCTGGTGGGACTATTTAGAGTCTTACCAGCTCTTTTCTTCCAGACAGTTTCAATTTTGAAAAGCTAGATCATCAGAGAATCAAATCTTGCTGGTCTATTCGGATGTAGTTAAGTCTGTTGATGCTGGCTTTGTTGTAGATATGGCCATGCTTGATTTTTCAAAAGCATTTGATGTTGTTTACCCATTACATTTTGCTTCGGAAGTTGCAGGCTCTTGGAGTTTCTGATGTTGTGTTAAGGTGGATTGATGTTTTTCTCAATTCTCGAATTATGTGTGTAGGCGTTGATGGAGGAATAGTGAGTTGAGGGATTTTCTGAGTGGGGTTCCACAGGGCTCAGTCTTGAGTCCAGTCCTCTTTCTTACATATGTATTTTTATGGATGGCCTTGTATCGAAGTTTGGTGCATTTGCTGACGATTTTAAAATTTGTCTTTCCATTGTCATGATGTTGTTGGTGTTGGTGGTGTGTGCTTTGCAGGGTGACCTTGACAAAGTATTCCAGACAGCATCTTCCTGAAATTCATCATTGAACCCTAGCAAATGTGTTGTTTTACATTTTAGAAGACGTTTTGCTGGATGGATTGCTCCCAGTGCAGAGGCTGTTTACATACTTGGGGGTACGTGTTTAGAGTTTGCCCAAGTTCAGCGTGATTTGGGAGTTCATGTGGATGTTGGTCTTGAGTTCCATGGCCATGTCATGGAAGTTGGGAGACGAGCTGCTGGTATTTGTAGTGACTTGCTCAGGTCGACAGTGAACAGAGGCCCAGATTTTATGGTCACACTCTTTGTGACGCATGTCAGGCCCATTCTTGATTACTGCTCCTGTGTGTGGAATCTTGGTTATGTCCAGGATGTGAAGTTGCTCAAGTCTGTTCAGAGGAGGTAGACCAAACTCGTGCATGGTCTATCGGAGGTGTCCTCCTATGACAGGCTGATAGCTCTAAATTTGTTTTCAATCAAGGGCAGGCTGCTGAGAAGTGACCTCATAAAGTATTGGAGAATTCTGTGCTGTGACACAGAGGGTTTTGATTTGTTCATTCTGTTCCAAAGGTCGCTGGATGGTAGGACACAGGGACATCCGCACAAAACTCTTGGTGCCTTGCTGCTTTGTGGATGTGGCGGGTAGGTTTTTTACTGTTTGCTGCATTAGGTTATGGAATGAGCTGCCTGCTGCTGTTGTTGAATTGTCTATCATTTCTGCTTTCAAGGCAGGATTGGCTGAGTTTTGGGGGGATAGGTTGTTTGAGTGTTAGGGCTTGTTGTGTTTCTGGCCATGTTGGTCAGTTTGTGGTGTGACTTGTCCTGTTTTTTGTCTCTGATTGCTCTTTGTATATGTGAAAATACATTTCTTATTGATGTGTCTGCATATGTATGTAAGTATATTTTTGCTTTCTTGGTTCTTGCAGGGTTGTAGTTGTGCTTTGTGTTTTTTATACGGTGGCTTTGGGTATGTTTTCTGGAAGCCAATGGTGCGCATCCCTTCCAGCATCTGCCCGTTTGTTGTAGGCGGAGTCCTTGTAGGTGCTGGGGCGCATGTCTGTGCTAGCCTTTCCTGACTTGGTGCACCTGACAATTGTGTATGCTGAGCCCTTGGGGTGCTGCAGAGGTAAAAATCTCAAGTAAAGTATGAAAACCTGCCTATGGATGGTCAAGGTATAATAGATGTGGACCTAGCTAAAAGGTACTGGTTAATCTCACCTTTCTCCCTAACTCCTATTGCTGGGCAAAAAGGATGATGACAATGCTGGTGGCAGGCCTCTACACACAAATTCCCTGGTTGCTGATTAGTGATGTGACAGCAGGTGATGGTGACAATGAGGAAAGGTAAAACTGCTTTTTGTTACTCTGGTTAAACACAGGTCTTGGTAACTCTGGTTACTTATTTTCCGAGTGAAAAATAGAGAAACATGGGTTAGGGAAATGAGAGATGACCAAAGGCAAGTACTTGGACATCCCATAACACCGGTTGTGCCAGTATTTTGAGGAGAAGAAAAAGATGTTCTAGAAAGAGGTGAAGAGGGTGATAAAAGGGGAGACCGGGAAGAAGGAGGTGGTGAAGGATGAAGATGGCCAGTTGTTGGAAAAGTGTAATGTATGGAAGAGGTGTGCCAAGTATTTTGAAAAGCTGTTCAGTGTTGTGGATGTCAAAGAGGCAGACATTGTTGCTGTGAGTGGTGCATGGATATTTGTTTTGGGAGGGAGACTAGTTGCGAACATTACTAAGGAAGAGGTGCAGGAGGCAGCAGAGACCTGTGTTAGAAGCAGGTATAGTGTCTGAAGAAGGGCGGTGTAATGATAGTTGGTAGGCTGGTGATGCTACTGAATCTGTGTTTTGTTGGGTGTGGTGCTGATTGAGTGGCACACTACTTACATTGTTCTGTTATATAAAGACGTAGGAGATTAATATGAATGCTGCAACTCGAGAGGTATCAGTCTATGTGTCATTGGTGAGTTATAAAGGAGAGGGCTAATCAAGAAGATGACACAGTACGGATGGTGCAATTGGCAAGGAACAGTGTGACTTCGGGAGTGGTAGTTGAAGGGTGTGCCGATCTGATTCTTGCAGTGAGACAAGTCAGTGTTAAGTACCTTGCAAAGGGACAAGAAGTGTTTTGAGCCTTCAGGGAAGCAGTATGGAGGATGGAGCGTTTCTATAGAGTAAGCAGGAATTTGTTAAAAAGCAGTTCAGAGTGTCTATGCAGGCAGCAGAGCATCTATCAGAGAACTTTGGGAGTTAGGTGAAAGTGGGACTTTGATGGGCTGCATTATGTATCCGGCTGTTCAACCTCTACATGGATATGTTTGTCAGGAAGGTGAACGTGAGTGTAATGGGTCTTTGCTTAGAGCTGTTGGAAGCAAATGGGCAGTATTGGCAGTGGAGTCCGTTATGGTTTGCGGATAATATGGCACTTGGGCGTATTCGGAGAAGTTGTGTAGGCTAGTATCCAAGTTTGGAGGAAACTACAAGTCAACATGAGTAAGGGTAAAGTAATGAGATGTTCATGGAATACAATGCGAGTAAAATTTGTGTCTTCCCAAATGGAGAGTTACTGGAGAAAGTTAAATGTTTCAAGTATCCAGACTCTCATGTGGAGAAGACTGAGCTAGTTGGAACTGAGTTGGAGTCATCAGTGAATAGATACACAGATACAGACACTAGGCCGAATCTTCCCGGAAAAGGGTGGCCAACGGCAAGGCGCACCGCACACTCCCCTCCTACATTCACACGTAGCCCTTTTGCGCTAAAGGGTCCGGTTCGGAGACCCCGCAACGTACACTTTGGGTCAGGAGTGTGGTCCAAGGGCAGTGCCAGCAGCACTGACAAAGATATTTGTGTGATTGGTTTACCCCCGTTGCGACCATACCGTCTTTCAGCAAGATGCCAAGGGCGGAAAAGCACACGTATCAACACCTTTAACAGAAGGCCATAAAAATGGTCGCTTCTTATTCTAGGGTAAGAAGAACATTTTCATAGCCCATAAAAATATTTAAATTAATAATTTGAAGGGCTAGAGGGCCATGACATCAAGTAGGAGATATCACTATCCTAGAGCCCATGCAGGAGTAACTGATGCTATAATGCTAACCATGGGCATGCAACAGCACTGTGAGGCAAAGATGTACTGCAGGGCCCCTACATATGAACCTTACTCTGAATATGCATTTCTGCATTCATCAAATTTCCCATTGCACCCTCAAAATTGTTCCTGCTGACAACCCGCACCATTTCTGCAGTTATTTGAAGTCTTTGCCATTATGGGTTATTTTTTTTCAAAGCAGACCCTTGCATTGCAAGTATGAAGTTTTTCTTCTTCAGAATATAATCTGTGCATCCTTCAGTATCTACATAGAAATACGGCCTGTATAGAACATACCAGTTTTACCATAATTTAATTATTTAATTCTTTTTTGTGTGTACTTGGGTTAGAAATTTGTTCAAATCTTGGTACAGTCTCAATTATGCTGGCATATTTAGTTTGGGTGGGAAGCGCAAGTTTACAAGGTTCTGTAGGCAGATCTCTAACACGCTCAACTCAGCAGCGCACCAGTGCGTGAAATATCCCTTGTTGATGTGGCCACCCAACTGGAGAGGGGCTGCTGTTGGCTAGTCTCGTTACGCACTGATCCCCTGAATTACAGACCTGTCTGCTTGATATCAGTTTGCTGCAAATCAATGGATAGAATGGTTGTATCTCGCTTGACTGAGTATCTTCATAGCAACAATATTCTATATGTTTTTTGGAGTAATCGCAGCACTGAGGACCAGTTGCTGTTGACCTATGATGATGTTGGGAGGATGTCATAATGCTTTACTTTTCAAAAGCATCTGATGTGGTGAGTCATTGTGTGTTTTTGTCAAAGCTGAAGTTTTTCGGTGTTGGTGGTTCATTGCTGGCCTGGATCTCTGCATTTCTTTCTGGCTGAGTAATGAGTGTTTGTTTGAGTGGCAGATTGAGCAGACCAGTTGATGTGACTAGTGGTTTTCCTCAAGGCTCTGTCCTTGGACCACTGCTGTTCTTGATTTTCATCAATCATGTCTCTAATGGTCTGGTATGCAAATTCAAGGCATTTGCACGATTACAAGTTGTACCTGGGATACTCACGGAAGGACACCGATCTTGCAGTTCAGGGTGTCCAGTCACTCCGAAGTCAGTTGGATTCAGTTGACTCTGTTGCAAGGTCCTGGAATCTTGGATTGAATCTAGATACTCCAGACCAGTACTTCCTGCAAGGTAGAGCATTAAAGTTTGTCATTGCACATAGACTTGGGTGTCAGTGTGGATACAAGTCTCAGATTCCACCATCATATTCGTGTGGTGGCTGCAAAGGCTGGTGGATTGGCAAACTGTTTATTGAGATCAACTGTCTGCAGGTCCCCGGAGTTTATGCTGCTGTTTTATGTTGCACATATTTGTCCAATCATTGAGTATGCATCCTACGTTTGGAACACCGGATATTGCGGGGACTGCAGGCTGCTTGAGTCTATTCAGAGAAGATGGACAAGAAATATTGATGGTTTCACGGATGTGGACTAAGGTAGTCGTTTGAGAAGACTGGATTTGTTTTCTTTTAAGGGTCGGCTTCCGAGGGCAGACCTGATGAAATATTGGAAGATTTTACATGGTTATTCCGAGGATTTGCTAAATATATTTTCACAGGCTCCGAGAGTTGTCACCAGGGGTCATTTGCTGACGTTGGTGGTTCCTCCTCGCTCATCTGATGCCAGCAGTAGGTCCTTCAATGAGTGATGTGTTGTAGTATGGAATGGCTTGCCTGCTGATGCTGTGCAGTTGACAGATATCACTCGCTATAAGCAAGCTCATGTTGAGCTGATGTATGACGAATTTTTAAATTCTGACTGAGCCGATTCAGTTTGATTTGTATGTGGTAATGCACCCCGATGTGTACGGTATACGCATAAATTTTTTTGTTTTGTGACTGACAAGATTGCTGTACGATCAGTTGCCTGAAGCAAAGATTTGCGGATTTTTCCGTATCACTGCTCTGCCTTGCTTTCACGGTTCTGGAGTGCTGTGGTATTTGTGCCTCCTGTCTTGCCTGCACTCGCGCTTTCCCTGGGGTGCTGGGCGGTCTTGAGGCCACCAAGGTGAGAATTCTATCGGGCATGCTCTTGTAGTGACCCTAATCTTACAGTGGTGCTCTCTACTCAGCAGCTCACCAGTAGTCTTTGCAGGCCTACTCTTCAGTGTTTTCTTTATTATTGCGGCGAACAAACTTCTTCAATATCTCAACAGCTTTGTAGCACTTTTTTTTTGTCTCTGGAGTGAGGAAGGGGATTCGAACTATATGGACATTGATAAATAGTTTGATTTCAAGCTACTTACCATCCCAGACAATTTATTTAATATTTTTACAAACTATAGCAATGCTTGTGTGAACGCGCGTTGATAACAGTATGTGTTCATGTTTTATGTGGTGCACATGAGTGCTGTATTTATCATTTTCTGGTAGTATGTCGATTTCATCAATATGTTTCCGAATTTCCGCGTTTTTGCGTCTATTTCTTGCTACTTTCAAACAATTTGTTATTTCAATCTATAGAATCGATCATTACCCCTCCATCTCATGACAATTGCTGCAATTTTTTTTGTATCATCACGCAGCACCTTGAATAAAAAGACTAAACATTCCATAGCATGCGTGCGTCCGAAGAGGCTCACCTCCCATCACAATGAGCGACCCATATCTTATAAATAACAATAGGATATATAATGTTGATCTACTTGTACATTTCTTACAGCCCCTTCATCGAATTAGAACCATACATTTGTTTACAGGGTATCTCAACTTGCCTAACTGTTAGTCCTTCTATTTAGTACGATCAACGATCATACTCTTATATGAATAAATCAATAAGTTATCATCTATTGTTATAGTGTCGAAGTATACTTATAACTTTATTATATTCAGAGACCTGAAGATCACTTATTTTGCATCACTAATAGCTGACTTCACATTCGGCACCAGGAGGACATTGATTCTACCGCGCTTGAAATCCCAGTTGCTCTAATCTGATCTTTTGTTGCAGGCGTTTGAAGGTCTCACCAGCGACCCCGACGCAAAGCCCGCAAATTTCACCAGTGAAACCTTCGTTGGAGTTAAGATAGAGGAACATTTGGAGGATGTCAAAATGGAGGAACATGTCTATGAGGTCAAAATGGAGGAACGTTTACATGTCAAAATGGAGGAGCCTCTTCTAGAATTTCCACTGAAAGTCCTGTTAAATGACTTTCAATTTCAAACTAACCAACCCAATGGCAACAAAATGGAAGAATCAAAACGCGCATTTTCAAAGACCTTGCTCATTAGAGCTGGAGAGGATAAGAACGAGGAAAGGTTTAAGCAAATTGCCAAGGAGTTTAAAGATTGGCAGGCCTCGGAAGATGGAGCTCGATTGACACCTTCTACAGCCAACAGGCATATGGTGTGCGTGTTGAATCTTGCTGGTCGCAATGGCTATAATATTGTAGATCTTTTTGATGAAGAAACGCTTATGGAACATTTAACAAAAACTGTTGAAAGTTATGTAATGAGCCCTCAGAGTGCTAAGATCTATCTCTACGGCATGTCGTGGCTAGCAAAATTTATCAGGACCTCACATTTTCAACACAGTCCAGCTATGATTTCTGAAACAGAAAAAAACGTTTTTAATTTTCGGGAAAGGGCAAACACATTCATGAGCCACTTTGGACGTATGATACATTCTATGAATGACATAGGAAGAGCGCAAGCCGATACACAGGGCATCATGTTAGCTCTGTACATGATGACAGATGAGGAGGAAAGCATGTGTAAGTATGGTAGTGATTACACAAAGATCATGGAAATGAAAAAAAAGCTGAGCGATGAAAATATGCCTACAAAATCCATTTCTGCATCAGTTTTCAAGATGGCTCGTGATTATTTAATGCTCAACATTTGTCTGCTCAACCCCAAGACGGCAGGAGCAGTGCACAGACTCGCAGTGAAGGACTTTACAGAGGCCACGCGGAATAACGACGAATACCAACTGAACGCAACTCTATACAATACGAGTAGCACGAGAACAGTTATCCTGACACCGTATCTGCACGAGCTCCTCAGATTCTACATCGAATGCATCAGAGTTCGCGTTCTGAAGGATGGCAAAAATAAGCCTTTCATATTCACTTCTATTAAAGGAATAAAACTTAAAATTGCTGGTGTAATGAGTGCCCTGCAAAACTGCCGTAAAAGGAACATAGGATCATCAACATCACGGTTAAATGGAACATGAGCTGTACCTCCACTTGCCTCAACTCACCTCACCTGAACAGTCGAATATGGAAATATTCATGGTCCGTCGATGAGGAGTTTAGCTGTGCATCACGCGTGCGCGTGTAACTCGCTTGCGCGTTCATGTTGAACGCGCGTACGCGCAGCGCATTTGTGTACGATAAATTTTGGAGTGCAGCCGCCGAATGCATCCCTCTGTATTCTAACTCTAATTTCTTGACAAAACCGTGCTAGTGTCCAGAGGTGCAGGAAGTGACAAGAAGAAAACGTGACAGGCTGCAAACCGTTTTCAGTTGGGCTTGGTGCCGCGCAAATAGAATGGCGTGAAAAAAAGGCATCCTCAGAATTTCGCAAACTTTAATTGGAGAAGAAACGAAAAAGCTGGACCCAATTAGTCAACACCATCAACCGAAACACCGTCCATAACCAAGTGTTGGAAAAAATCAAACGGATCCAGGGACACCCCGAGCGACCTAACCACATCCTTGCAGACACAGGTACCATCTATTCATCATCTGCGAAAATAGCTGACAAACTTGCAAAGACTTTCAGGAACTTATCCCAATCCACAAACTACTCGGTGAATATATTAATTTCACTCCTACAACGAAGATTTCTACAATAAACCGTTCTCCCTCCACGAACTACATCAGTATGCCATAGAATATACGTGGGAGACTATACCTGGGCCGGACAATGTGCCCATCAAAATGTCAAATATTTCCCTGAAGGTGCCCTCAAGCGCCTCTTGAAACTGTTTTACGTAGTGTATTCAAACGATTTTTTCCCTGACCAGTAGCGAGAATCGGTAACCATTCCGACACCCAGACCCGAGAAATGCTACTGTAACCCACGTAACAGTCGTCCGATGACTCTAATAAGCGTCCTCTTCAAGGCGATTGAAATAATGAAGAGCTCACGTCTGGTCGTTTACCTCGAAATGCATGCCGGCCTCGGCAACACCAATGCGGTGGCCGCAAGGGTTACTCTACAATAGATCGCCCCATACGACAAGTCAACAGGTTTCGTCCAAGGATTTTTTTTAAATTGAAAAGAATACGTCACTCCTTGGAAGTACGGAATCATGTTTATCGACCAATTTCTGCTGAATCGTACCTTTACGGTCGAGGTTGGCGACATATTCCGAGGAAATGGACTTCCCTCAGGCAAGCCTCCACAGTGTCATTCTCTTTATCATTGAAATCGATCAGCTAGCAGACATCCTTCCCGTGACGAGAGACTGCTCTCTCAATTATACGAGGACTGCTTACAAATGAGCTACAAACATCCTAGTCTTGTAATCATTCAACAAGAACTCCATAAGTAATAAAAACGAAGCGGGGAACTGAGTTGCCTTAAAAGGATTACTATTTTCGCCTTCTAAAACGACAACTGTCTACAAGCATGCATTTTACTCATGTCCCCGGTCTACACCTACATGACACCAGCCCTAACTGTACACAATACACCTCAAGTATACGAGAACTCCATTGCGTTTAACTTCGGTCTACCTTTAGGCCTACGTCTACTCACCTCCGTTTTTATCACTGTTTTCACCAATCTCCCATCATCCATTCTCATTTTGTGCCCCCCTCCCCCAGGCATACTAGGGGGGGGGGGGCTGAACGTTATCCTTATTTCCTTTCAGTCTCCCCTCTTTTTCACCCTTCACTATATATATTTTTTCCCATCCTGAATTTGCTTAGCTTTTATTTACCTTTTTTGCATCGTATGTTCATTAAAATTTCCTTAAACTCTTTTCAAACTCCTGAACAACTGTTCTAATAGTCGTTGCACACACACAAACAAATACGCACACTCAAACACACGCATACCGGTCCTAACTATTTCCATTCGGGTGGCTAATAACAGCTAAGTTGCGCTCTTTCTTTCATGCAACCTTTTTCTACGACTCTTCTCATGCGTAAAATTCCCTACACCTTCTGTGATCTCATACATGGGATCCACGTTTTCGGTCTCCTCTTCATCTTCCTCCCAACAGGTGTTGGGGCGCATAGCCCCGGCACCTTAAGGACGACTGCAAATATCCTTGGGCTCTGAATCAGGGCAGGCAGTGTGTTAATCCTTGGTAGGTTCTGACCTCCGGGGAGTGCTGGGACCATATGGCCTCAACACCTCAGGAGTTCCTATGCCTCCATTGACGTTCGCCTTCAAAAGGACATTGACTTTGCTCAGTAGTAAACCTAACTCGAACGTTAAGAGAAATAAAAATGAATAACTTGATGCACCCCTCACTGTTTGCTGGTTTGATATTCGACGCCAGAAGGAAAATGGCTCGGAGCGCTAGAAAGCCTTGTCAATCTAATCTATAATTCGAACAACGTCGTTATTGATACTATCTATCGACGTCACTCCAGCCGAGCTCCTTTAACATTTCCCCTCGAAAACATTCAACCTTCTCTTTTCCGCTGTTTTGACAACTACGTTTAAATACCTACTTCATTTTCGTCAAAGCATTCCTGTATGCACCGGCGTGCGTGTGTGCCACATTTATGCCTAATGCACACGTCGTTCAAATCCATGAGCGGGCTAACACCGCATGAGGCTCATTCTTTTCCACGCTTTCCACGTTCGACGGATCGACATGACAACTTTTCAAGATTTGTCTGGAGAGACTTTTGACCGAGGAGCGCTGTGATGACAACCTGAAGCTTGTTTAGTTTCCCTAAAATGTGGCAAAAAATACCCCAAATCTCGAATGAGGCTCAGATAATGCCATATTACATATAAACAGTTGGTTCCAGGCATTATTAATAATTGATAGTTCAACTATAGTTGTTTTACAAGTGTTTGCGAATAGTAAGCACGTGCTGTTATCGAAAACAGCACCCCAAGATGTTTGTTTACATCGATCAGCTGTTCCATAAAAATACCTGACTCACGACAAGTGTTATAACAGTCGTAATTTCGCTTCATTTCTTCCCTAGATTATGCTGTCCTTCCATTTCTTCGCCTGCCTTCGTGGAGGGGACCACTCTCGATTGATTAATGGCTGCACCTGCCGTTCAGGGGCTGTGCCTCAGACCAGCAGTTGCCACGGGCCGCTAGGAGAAAATTTGTGTTTCCTGATTCATACTTTAGCGTATTTTGAAGGATTAGGGAATATCTTTCTCGCGTAAACACACTTCAGGCCACTAAAACTAAAGACGGGCTATCTTGTGATACTTCCCTTATTATGAAAATGAACACTAGTGCGTAGATATTTAACCACGAACCCACGATGGCACTCATCTATCGAACATTTACCCGTTCCACAGCCGTACCGTAAATTTATTTTGTGTTAGAAGATAGTGAT
>SDVV010009909.1:0-16485 GCA_016164225.1 Gammarus roeselii | reverse complement strand
ATGCATACATATAATTATATATGGTAATTAAAATACTTACACATATATTTAACTTTACATTCATTTTTTGTCATCAATGTAAGCAAACAGTAACCCATAAATAGTAGCCGATTATACCAAGGCAGGTCTGGAACCCACGCGTTTATTGGAGCACAACAAGCAACACATCAGAGGAGTTTGTCTCGACTGGAAAAAACCTAACGGGGTCGGTGAATAGCAATCCCAGCGCCCACCTATTGAGGAATGTTTAGCCCGAAAGGGGATCCATATTGGGCAGCGAGCCTCTAGTTCCTATTATCTGGGACTCTTGTGGGCCACCATACATAGCATTGATGTCACACAAGGGAACATGAAGAGAGGCCCCCTGGAGAAGTTCTGGTTGTAAGGAACAAGGCTGTTAACGAGGTGCCATGCTGGACCACGCCTACGCGACAAGAAACCTACAGGCTGCTGGCAGGGGTGAGTGGAACGTGTGGTTTATGCCCGTGAGATGAATGCAAGAACTACTGAAATGGTATGCGGCCTCTTCAAAACAGGATTATGTCAACTCAGACAATGGCAACAACAGCTGAAATGGTATGCGGCCTCTGCAAAACAGGATTATGCCAACTCAGACAATGGCAACAACAGCAGAAATGGTATGCGGCCTCTACAAAACAGGATTATACCAACTCAGACAATGGCAACAACCGCTGAAATGGTATGCGGCCTCTGCAAAACAGGATTATGCCAACTCAGACAATGGCAACAACCGCTGAAATAGTATGCGGCCTCTGCAAAACAGGATTATGCCAACTCAGACAATGGCAACAACAGCTGAAATGGTATGCGGCCTCTGCAAAACAGGATTATGCCAACTCAGACAATGGCAACAACAGCTGAAATGATAAACAGCCTCTGCAAATCAGGGTTACCAACTAAGACAAAAACAAGATCAGCATTGACATTAAACTCATTCTGTGGTTGTCTGTTTTTTCTTAACCTCCAGCAAAAACAATTTATCACAATCGTCCCAGTAGATACTATAATTACTCGACCCCAACTAAGACTCATACCCCAACGTGTATTATTGTATTGAGCTGGCGAGCGCCCGACAATCTACAACCTGCTACCCAACCCGGAGCATCGAGCTCCTTACAAGGTATATAGGGGAGTTGTCAGATAAGGCGCGACACAGGGCAGTGGCGCCCCTCGAGGAAGTGAACGGTCGGAGGCAAGGAGATGATAATATGCAGCGGTCTGGACCAGCGCTCGCATGTTTGATCGCCGTCATGTGTCAGGTGCTGATACAAGCTGCCAAATGAAGCAGTGGAGAGATATAAAGTTTGAAAAAGGTGTAGGCAGCGGTAGAGTCAGAAAATAAAATTGCGAGCGTAGACGGTTTCTAGAATGGGGAACCGTGTTGAAGATACACGACTTGCATCTGTAGAGTTACATTTGAAATAAATTCCACGAAAGATACGCACCGTCTGTGTTGAGAAAGACTCTGGACAGGTAGGTCCCATCCTTGCACTTGATGAGCACCATCTTGGATGACACAGAGTCAACCATCCCTGAATCTGTGTCGCTGATAGTCTCGATTCCCCCTACGGAGCCTCCCATGCTCCCCGGGGGATAGGACTTGTCCTGCGAGCCCAAACTCGAATGAGGCCACGACCCAAGGCTACTAGTTCGAGGCCTCAGCGAATCCACAGAACTCCTCTTCAGAGAGTGCTTGTCGTCGATACTCATCTTCTGATCGCAGTCGCTGTGTTCGGTGTTGGTGTTCCAAGACGATGTGTTTGGATGGTTAAGGGAAAAGTCCTCCGAGTTCCACTCAGTTGATCCCAAAGAATTTTGACCTCGGACATCAGATTCGGATTTGGAGTCCTCAAAAGAATGGTTGCTCTCGCTGATGCTCTTCTCTACTTTCTTGAAATATTGGTAAGCATCGTTCAAGTCATCGTGAGTATCTGAATTTGAATGGATCCGCCGTGTCAAATTGGTGTTTGTTTTGGTCTCGCAGCTACCGTCTTGGTTGAGAAAATTATCCAAAGAAACATGTGGTTGCATGCTTGATGTTTTCTTGGTTTTCTTGGGGCTGGGTGCATTAAATGCCTTGAAAATTCTGAGACTATTTGGCGAATTCATGGCTGAAACCAATTCTGTTGTTTTGGAATCAGTCTGGTTGAGAGTTGGTATCTTACTTGGGATACGAGATTTCTGAAGTGTAAAACTTCCCGGTAAATCACATTCATTGTCGTTACAATAGGAATTATCATTGCTTGGCCGGCGTTCGTCGACACCATAACTGTTCTGAGGAATACAGTGAGGGCGAGGACTAAGAGGTGGTTTGTCGACACTGGTATGTCGAGGGCTATCAACGCTGCTCTTCATCTTGTGTTTAGGGCTGTCATATCGGAACTTCATTTCGTTAGACTGGAACAGGGAATTTTTGACGAAGTTGGTCTGCTGGTAAGGATTATGATATCCTGGAGCATGACTGGGAGACTGGTTCAAGAAATAAATACGCTTCGGGCTGTTGCAAGATTCCTGAGCGAGTTCAATGACTTGATCACTCTCCGTGGTACGATCTTTGCCAACTCTGCCAACATTCACAAACTTTGGGCTGCTCGGAACGGTTGCATCGTTCTTCGGTAGGTGCCTGACAGGGTTTCGAAGATGCTCCGGATTGGGACTAACAATCCTTGCAATAGCTTGATGTCTCGGGCTTCCGTGAGGACTACCTATAACAGTTTGTTGTCGAGGTACAACTTGATGTCGGTTAACCCCGTAAATGTTGGCAATTCGGTTGGTCAACCTTGGACTTCCATTGTTATTAGTGACTAGTGGAACCCTGTGTGGAGATCCAGGAGCATCGTCCCACCCTGCTGCTGGGGGAAACGTCTGTTGGTGTTGCTGAGGCAGGTGTTGGAGATTATCACCCTCGCAGGGGTTCCTAGCTTCGTTGTGGTTGCGTCGCGGTGACCGCGGAGTCGGCGGCGGTCGGTGTTGAGGGGACTCGAGTTTCCGGGTGGGTGCCACAGGATTCTCGACGTCATTGCAGGCTTCTTTGGTAGAGGCACTGGCCGAAGCAAGCGAGTAGTGACTAGGACACACCGACAGGCCGAAGTTGTTGTTGCGGACTGCCTCTCGGCTAACAACTATTTCAGGGAGAGCCTGGTTGTCCAAAATCATCGTGAATTATTTTGTAGCTTTCAAGACCACCGTCCAGAACAAGATGATAAGTCTCTTTTGTCCGTAGGCTAAAGCTACAACAGGTTAAATCTCAATCGCATAGATTGGAAGTGTTTGAGACGTCAATCAGACATGCTGGTCTCAAAACAAAATGCGCTCTTAATACAACGCGACACATACGTTTTTTCTCACATAGAATAATATTATGAGGAAGATGTTCATCCACAGAACTTTGCAATTAACACGGTGGTAACAGAGAACGCTATTTATTGAAAAAGGAGGAGGTGTGGACGCCGAAGGTTGCTATTTACATGTTTGTGAAACAGACATTGACTGGGGTGGGATTAGTACAAAGCTGCAGACAATTGTATTAACGTTATAATAATAATTCACAAATTACTTCAAAAATACTGCACAATTCTGTCGTTACAATTAATACTGCTGCTTACATAAAATTAGTAAACGTAACCTTCTCAATTTCATGAACTTTTTCAATAAGACACTTTCAAAGTCACATCAGTTTTAATAGGTTAGGGATGGGGTGTTTCAATCCAAATTGTTACACCGTCCACTATTAACTAAAACAGTAACTCTTATAAAGATGGTTACTATGCACAATACTTGACAAATTTGGCACTGAGTTTGCACGACCCTTCTTTTCACGTTCGTTTATTTGGCACAAAAACAAGCAACAACGCACGAGTCTTTTGTCTGCACTGTAATGCAACAAGACAACGTTTACGTCACAAGCTCCAACTTCCAAAAATATACTGATTACGTTATTTCGTAACTCAACTGAAAATAAATTCTCATAACACTATATTTAATAGTTTACATTTTTATAGCACAGAAGCAGCGATCTGAGTTATCAAAGCACAGCAAGAATGGTCCAAGTTTCCACACTGCGCAGCATCAATGCTTTGATCACTTGAGTTGCATTTCACCACGAACAGCAGCAATGGACCCCACGGTGCCACGGCTCGGGAGACCGCAAGGGGTCGCTAGGAGCGGTGATTCTGACAGACGCGCGGCGGCGGTGGGCGTGGTAAGCGAACGCCGCTGACGGTGGCAGTGGCACTTCGCGACTGATACTCTTCACCAGAGGCCCTGAGTGACGGGCACTGGGCAGCCGAGAGCGTATCCAGTAACTGAGCGCAAAACGGGTCAGTGTTTCCGGTATAGGTTTTGTTTCGTCACTTCACACTATGGGTCTGCTCTATGATCCGTTGACCACTGTGACAATAGTTGAAGAGCCAACAATTATTGGTATATAATTCTTTGCGTACATTTAAAACACCTGGCAATGGTCACGTTCAGTTGCTACTGCCAGCACAGCATTGATGCAGCAGTAACACGGTGAACTGAGTTCCAAGAGAGGGAGGGGGGGGTGTCTTTCACCAGCTGTTCATCACCACCGTAGAGAAACTCGTATGATGTTCTGTAGACACGAAGGGAAGCAGTATATATGTTTATCTACACACAAGAACTATTAATGGTAACACTCAATGTCATAGGGCTATTTGCTCCTAATATCAACATCAGAGGAGGGGATCATCTAAATTACCAAAGATTTCTAGTCACTGTAATTCATCAAAACAATCGTTCGTAAAATCGCTTTCACAGTCTTCAAGAGCATGACACACGCAGGATCGCACTATATTCCTTAAATCAGTAGATTCCATTAAAGGGTTCAAGTCCAATGTAATGTTAAGCTTAATGAACGTATTGTCCGGTCCTCGATAAAGCCAAGCAGCGTTTCCTGCAGATTTAGTGCGCATATGTCATTTGCTGGCTGCTAAGTTTCTTCCACTAACGATGACTTGACCACCATTTCCGCACTTGAAGTCTTGCTGGTATACAGAGCGTGCAAAGGGCTCGAGAGAGGGGTTTCTAATAACCGAGACGTGACACCAACAACACTTTCATTGGCGTGTTTTCATTATAACAACATAGCTGGCCGTCGTACGCTTATATCGCGAGGGTGTTGGCAGCCCTGGAGCGGCGGCAGCAGTAGCGACCGCTCACGACGAAGGTAGGCACTGAACTGATGGCGGTGGAAATGCGCCGATACGTCGACAGTCGGTTGAGCGCCTGCGCCATATGGAGGAGGAGAGGGAGGAGATTGGGTGAAAATTGATGAGGGAACTGCGAGGGAGGAAGGAGGAGGGCTAAAAAGATGGAAATGGAGAAGGAAGTAAACAGTGTGGAGTTTATAGCAAACAACGTGTGTGATTAGAGCGAAGGCAATATATGCTTGATGGGGCGACAGGAGGGACGTGAACAGACTTACGAGATGTCCTTTCACGTGATACTCGAGCTTAATGGAAGAAGATGAGTGCTCTAATAGAGAGCTATTAGTTGGAAGGGAGATGACCGACATTAGATACGTAACACTTGCACCTAATAGAGATGGGTTGCATTAGATCAGACCAAGACGGGCCAGAGTCTGATTAATTAAAATATTATCGTGCATTGCATGACACCTTTATAAATTTCGAATTAAAACATTATTTTCAAATAATAGAATGTACAACAAAAGAATTATTTTCCGCTGGTGAAATAAATGGTATCACTTTAATGAATATGTACATACGAGTCACGATAGCCAGTGCAAATAAATCTTTGAACGAGACATACGGGATAAACAATGACAATCTACCTGGATACTTCATTGTCAGAGTATCCAGATACATTGTCAGAGTATCCAGATACATTGTCAGAGTATCCAGATGCAATGTCAGAGTATCCAGATACATTGTCAGAGTACCCAGATACATTGTCAGAGTATTCAAATGCATTGTCAGAGTATCCAGATGCATTGTCAGAGTATCCAGATACATTGTCAGAGTATCCAGATACATTGTCAGAGTATTCAAATGCATTGTCAGAGTATCCAGATGCATTGTCAGAGTATCCAGATGCATTGTCAGAGTATCCAGATACATTGTCAGAGTATCCAGATACATCGTCAAAGTATCCAGATACATTGTCAAAGTATCTAGATACATTGTCAGAGTATCCAGATACATTGACAGAGTATCCAGATACATTGTCAGAGAATCCAGATACATTGTCAAAGTATCCAGACACATTTCCAGAGGATTTGGATGCACCTTCGGATAATTTTGTCCAAAACCTCCTTGTAGAAATCGCACCAAGTGGAGGAAACAATCCAAGTCCTGTTTTTGCCCAACACGGCCATACAGACTATGCACTTTTGATTATACTTACAAAAATTAGAGCCTATATAAAACAAAACATTCATTTGTCGAATTGTGCAAAGCCGCAATCAGAGAGGCTGCAAAGCGACTGTGTCGTTGGAGCAGGTTTCATGGCATTAACTTTGCTTTCACTGATAAAGTCGAATTAAAAATGGCAGGTCAAAGTTTCCATCATTAAAACAGTAACTGTGGCTTAGGCAAAATTGACCGACTACAACAGATCGTGCCTGGAAGGCCTCGCCCAATTCAGGTTACCCTTAACGATTACCAAGACCAACAGAATGTTCTATACTATGGTTGAACAAATTCAAGCTAAGAACCCAAAGTTCGAGCTGTAAAACCGACCCAAGCACCGAACACGATGTTTGAGGTTGCGATGTTCCAGTGCAAAAACCGACACAAGCCCAAGCACATTGGTTTGAGCTGTAGAACCGAACGCAACGTTCGAGCTTAAAAACGATTTCAAACATTAATTGATTAATAAGGGGAAGTCCAACTCCACCGAATTCTCCACCATCATACAAAATCTTTGACCACTAAACATGATGTTGCTAGCACCAATTGCAATGTTTGAGCTTTGAAACCATCTACGAAACCATCACCTTTGACCACAAAACATGATGGTGCTCAGCACCAACTGCAATGTTTGAGCTTTGAAACCATCTACGAAACCATCACCTTTGACCACTAAACATGATGGTGCTCAGCACCAACTGCAATGTTTGAGCTTTGAAACCATCTACGAAACCATCACCTTTGACCACAAAACATGATGGTGCTCAGCACCAACTGCAATGTTTGAGCTTTGAAACCATCTACGAAACCATCACCTTTGACCACTAAACATGATGGTGCTCAGCACCAACTGCAATGTTTGAGCTTTGAAACCATCTACGAAACCATCACCTTTGACCACAAAACATGATGGTGCTCAGCACCAACTGCAATGTTTGAGCTTTGAAACCATCTACGAAACCATCACCTTTGACCACTAAACATGATGGTGCTCAGCACCAACTGCAATGTTTGAGCTTTGAAACCATCTACGAAACCATCACATTTGACCACAAAACATGATGGTGCTCAGCACCAACTGCAATGTTTGAGCTTTGAAACCATCTACGAAACCATCATCTTTGACCACTAAACATGACGGTGCTCAGCACCAACTGCAATGTTTGAGCTTTGAAACCATCTACGAAACCATCATCTTTGACCACTAACATGACGGTGCTAGCACCAACTGCAATGTTTGAGCTTTGAAACGACTCGAGCACCAGACGCAATGTTTAGCTTTGCAGCCTAGTCAAACACGAAACACCCACTATTGGGCACCACTATAAGCCCCGCACGCTTCAGGTTCTTACCCCAGCCTCTGTCCCAACGATGCTCCGCTAATCCCCTGAAGCAGCCGCTCGAGCGCCTGCATTCAAACGACCCTTCATGGGGATCCACCTTAATTCTAACAGCTATGACGGCGGCATTCATAATCTGGGGAATAACACTCGAAAGGATACCTTCTGCCCACTCTCATCCTCCTAATACTCCTTGTCTCTGTTTCTATAAAGATCGAAAATTTGCCTATTGGTGAAAGGCTGGCATGCATTGCGGTCTATGCAAACATAATAGCTATGATAATTATCATCGAATAGAGCTTGTGAGTATAAGTGGTTCCAATAGAAGGCAGATCAACAATGTTATCCATGAAGTTGTGCTCAAGATATTTATGTTGAAATACCACATCGGAATACAATATATAGGATGATTTTTCAACATTTTAAATCAAATATATAGATCCAATAATCGAATAAATTGAGGTCAATCAATGTTACCCGTAAGTCTCCGACCGAATACATCTGAGTCCTATAAGGGTTGCCATCTTGTTATGAGGATGGAATACTTTTTGTGATCAGAAGTAGTTAGTATGACTACACGACGCGGATTAGTGAAGGAATATAGATAGGGATAAATAGAGTTGGTTTTCAGTCTAGGGAGTTTGCGCACCGTATTTTCACGGACAGCCGGAGTCAGACAGGCGGCTAACGGGTGACTCCCAAGTGAATCGATATCCAAGGGTTCAACATTATGGTGTGTATTAGCGTATAACAAAACTGTCAATGTGGAAAAGAAAATTATACCCGACATGGTCCATCACTGAACCGGATGGGTTACCAACCGCCCGTGTTTAAAAATGGCAGACGGATAGGTGTCATGGCGACGACACCATATTGGAAAATGCTCAGTGCCCAATGAAATAAAGTGCCTAGTGAACAAAGTGTGAGATACATATCCCAGTGTGAATATAAAGCTATAGGCAGTGATATATATTTTCAATTGATCTTTGTATAAATATTTCCTAGAAATTCAGGAAATAATTGATGTTGTCATATTTACATATATGAAAGTTTAGTGCAGGAATTATGGTTCCACTGAATTGACTTGGTGGTGCACAGTCCAAGGTCATGGTAAGTTATGATTTTCTAAAACCTTATAATGGGAAGAGCCAGGTTTCCACTGGCACATAGTAAATGTAGATAATTGTTGTTGATGTTTGATATTTTAGTTTTCAATGTTAGCCATTGTTGACAAAGTAGAGTGCAACCATGGTTATCATTGGAGATTACTTTGTCAAATGATTGACAGCTTTTCAGTCATCAGAAAATGGCAAATGCCATAAAAATTGTTAAACTTGATAGCAAATGGTGTAAATTTGAAGTTTGTCATACTTGGAATAAGTTCCGGAAACATTTTAGAAAGACACAATTTCAACTGACAAGAAGTTATCAAGGTAAACCTATGTTGTGTCTACATGCTTTCAAGGGTATGGTTAGCAGTGTTGTGAAGAAATTCGCATTTTCTTTATTGTTTCTGTGCTTATGAGACGTAGTGACTTCTCTCGTGACAGGCTTGAAAATATTCTTGAAAGGTGATAGTTCAACCAACAAGAAGTTAATATGGTAGATCTTTGTTGTCTACATGCCATCAAGATCAGAGTCAAGTTGTCAATAGATTTTTTTTTTTTCTATGCCTTGAAAAGTAGTGTGCTTTTCACAGACCGGTTCGAGAAACATTTGAGAAAGGTGGAATTTGTTGACTAGGTAGTCAAGTAGACTCAGTTAGTGAACGGATAAGGTTAAAAAATTTACTCTAACGGATAAATTGTCAAGGGTTTCAAGATGCCGCCAATCATGGATAGTCTCATTCGTAGTAAGGGGGCGGCATATAAGGGCTTCATCATCACACTAGTTCCAAAGTTGAAACTGTGTTGTGATGCAGACACCTTCAGTGCCCCAGAGAATTTAGATGCTCTTGCTACGAATGTGAGGCTAGTTGAAGGGCGCATCCATAAAATAGTGGAGCTGCAAGAGCAGATCCAAGAAATCCAGGTAAGTGATGAAACAGTCAGCGGAGCCAAACTCTACTATATGGCAGCGGACCATGTGGAAGGGTGAGACGAGGTGAGGTTGCTCATCACAATGTGCAACCGATTGATGGATGAGACACGAGTTTGTCCACCTAGCAATGCCACTCCATCTGTTAGTGAAACAAGGAGGGCAGCAAGAGTAAAGTTACCAACTCTAGAGATAATGAAGTTCTCCGGGGACATACTCTCGTTCAATAGCTTTTTAGCAGTCGTTCAAAACTATTGATCAGAGTCCAGATTTGGAACCCTTTGAGAAATTTCATTATCTAAGCAGCAAGTTGAAGGGTCCTGCCCAAAGTTTGTTGATGGGTTTCACACCCACAAACGAAGCATACCCTCAAGCAGTGGCACTGCTCAAGAAACAGTTCGGAGATGAGTCACGCATAAAAATAGCTCATCTCTATGCCTTGGATGACATTCAAGCAAGTTCGGGATTTTTAGCATCCTTGCAGGAGTTCAGACAAAAGATGGAGGCTCAATTGTGTCACTTGGAGACTGCAGGGATAGACTGCAACAAGTGCACAATTTGCACCTTCATCTTAGTCAACCTGCTCAAGAGGAAACTACCTCCCACCCTCCTAGAAGCTTGCAACGGTCACAAAAAAATTCTGAAGCCTGGAACATGAAAAATTTCCGCGTGGCACTCTGAGAAGTCATAGTTAGAATGGAAGACTGTGACACACAAGGTAAATCCCAAAATCCTGGGAAGCATAGGCCAATTGCTGGCTCTCAATGATCAGCACAGAATGGAAGTCACTCCAGAGGGAATCAGGGAGATAACTCCTAGCCCCTGAGCACTGTTGGGTCATTTCAGGTAGGAACTTCTGGGTGTGGTCCAAGTTCAGCAGATCACTCTGTGTATAGATTCACAAAATACTATTATGTGTTTCTAACTATTAAGCTCCTAGTGAATTATTTCTGGTAAGACAAAATAAAACACTCATAATTGCTACAGTTCTTTTTTCAACGGGTCAGTGAAATCCTAACATACTGTACCCTAAATGGATCTATGGGCCTACACCAATACTCAACTTTAGGTCCTTCTGCGGTGGCCGCCGGTATTCGTCTAGTTGTCTGCTCCCCATAACCAACTGTTTCCAATTACTCAAAATCTTTCAAAAAGAGGAGGCACCTTGCGTTAATGTGTGAGATTGGAATTGTCCAATGAGAACAGCTCTACCGTTTGGTAACTGCTAAAGGGGCGTGTCCCCTGGTTTACTTGTGTCCTATTGGCACCAAAGTTATTTTGGCAGTTATCCTATAGCAGGCACAAAAATGCTGGCCTCTCCACGTGGCAGACAGGCACAAATGGCATACACTTACGACGGTTCTCGTGCAAGTAACCTAATCCGGGGGCTATCTGAAGAAATACACATAACGTACAGATTTAAAGCTAGGTATCAAAGTAGATATCAACACGGTGGAGTCCTTTAGTAAAACGAAAACCTTACTACACTTACAGAAATATAGTTTGTTATTAGTACTACCTATATTAAAAAAATTCAACTTTACTTTTGTCCGTAATGCGTACAATTACATAAAAACACATACAGTGAAACACAGTACTCTTTTACACGCTGGGGCGTCTCGTCGCTCTAGCCTGGAGGTACAGGAATGTCAAGTGGTGTGCGGTTTGTTTTCCTACCCAGGGCCCGTAGTCGCTGAAAGCAGCGACTATACATAAATATAAATAAACCGTTATGTAAGGTGTATAACAATACCAGACCACCGAGGCAAGGAAACCTCGAGTATTTGAGCTGCGCCTTTGCTACAAGTGTTTTAAGGTGGGCCACAGAGCAATGCATTGCTCTGAAAAAGACCTATTCTGTAAAACATGTAAAAAGACTGGTCACCATGGTGCTTTATGTAACAAAAGAGGTAAGTATCCAAGGTCAGATGATGTCAAGTCTTCAGGTAATCAGAAAGGTATGGTTGCTGTGGCTACTGGTCCTGCAGCAAATGGTCCTGCTAGTGTAGCTACTGTAAATGCACAGGCAGCAGGATGTGGGAAGGCTACTGTCCTACCCAAAGCGATGGTAAGTTTGAGAACCAAAGATGGAGCATAGCTTGTGCGAGCTTTATTTGATCAGGGCGCGCAGAGATCCTTCATTAAAAGAGGAATGCTGAGCAATGATGACACATCATGTCTTCATACCACCCTGACCATCGACGGTTTCAATAGTAAAGGTACTGAAACTAAGTATGGCATCACCACTGTCACAATTGATGTGCCAACGCATGAGAGCATATCCATGGATGTGATAGTGTTGACACTCTAGCTCAAAGAGTCCACATGAATGGAGTAAATGAGCTTGCTCAAAGGTTAACAGCCAAAGGACGTATCCTGGCTGATTGTTTTGATAATTCAGTCCACTACCCTGTAGACATGCTCGTGGGTGCAGACTATTATCAGAGCTTCATCATCCCTGAAGAACAGGATGATGGGGTTACAATAATATCATCAAAGCTCGGAGACAGGTTGTCTGGACTCTTAACAAACAGAGAGTTGGCATCCCCACAGGTAAGTGTAATCACTGTACTCAAGGTTGCAGTCAACAAGGAACCTGAAAGAGATGTCGACCTGTTGTGGAAGCTAGATATCATCGGCATTTCGCCAGAGGAAATGCCTAGATGATGAGGCATCCGTGGAGCAGTTCAACAGGAGCATCAGATTCTCTGGGGGTAAGTATGTAGCTAGACTGCCGTGGAAGGCATCTCATCCCTTGCTACCAATCAACTATCGTTTGACCCAAAGGAGACTGGTGAGCGATCTCAAGCGTTTGAGGTAAGAACCTGAACTTTTGAAGTGGTCAGGGAGGTGAACGCAAGTGTATTGGGTCGTGGCTTGGCGCTGGTGGAGGCGAATTGGCGAAGTTGGCAGTTGAGTCAGTTACTGTTTAAGGATGATACGTCTCTGGTGACGATTTCAGATGAGAAGCCGTGTAGGCTAGTATCGATGTTAAGTAGTGTGTGCTCGATGCGAGCAGAATTAGTGTCCTCCTAAATGAAAAGTTTTTGGAGGAAGTTCAGTGTTTTAAGTATCTGGGCTCCCATGTGGAAATGACTGAACTAGTGTAAACTGAGGTGAAGTCGTGAGTGATGGAAGGGTGCAAAGTATCAAGTGCACTGAAGAGTGTAATGAGCTGTAGGACGTTGGGGATGGATGCAAAAAGAGGGTTGTATGAGAGTAGTTGTCCCAACTGTGCTCTACGACGGAGCTGAGACTTGGAGGGTGAGAGCAGAAGAGAAGAAAAGGTAGAATTTTTTCGAGGTGGATGTGTGAGAAGTATGGCTGAAGTAACGCCGAGGCAGGATCAATAACAACGTGGTTTGAATTAGAACGGGGGTGGAGAAGAAGTTAGTAAGAGGACAGAGTTGAATCGCGTGTTCTGAGGTGGTTCGGGCACATGGTGTGAATGGATGAAGGGAGATTGGTGAAAAGGGTGATGGAGGCAGAAGCAAGTGAACGTAGGCCTAGAGGTAGACCGAAGTTTGGGTGGATGGATGGTGTGAAGCCGGTGTTAGGAAAAAGAGACTCGAGTGTGGAGGTAGCGAAAAAGCGCGCGATGAATTAGCACGAGTGGAAAATGATTGTGAATGGATGATTTTTGACACTGTCCCGATCTTCTTTCCCGCCATTGACCTCTTGTCGTGGGTAGGGGGAGCCCGATCGTCATAACTCGGCAGGGGTAAACCAGTCACTGTTGGGCCCTGCTGCCGGCACTGACCTCAGACCGCACTCATGACTCGTAGTGTGCTGCGGGGTCTTCCGGCCGGGATCTTTATCGAAAAAATCATAGTCGTGCGAGTGTGAGTGTATGAGGGGAGTGTGAGGTGCGCCTTTCTGTCGGCCACCCAATCTCCTGTAGGATTTGGCCTGATGTCTGTTTCGCAAGTAAAAGAATTGGCACGGCACTTACACCGTACGGTACTAACACCGCAAGCACGACACTGATACCGCAAGCACGGCACTAACACCGTAAGCACGGCACTAATACCGTGAGCGCGGCACTAACACCGTAAGCACGACACTAACACCGTAAGCACGGCACTAACACCGTAAGCACGGCACTAATACCGTTAGCACGGCACTGATACCGTTAGCATGGCAATAACACCGTAAGCACGACACTAACACCGTAAGCACGGCACTAACACCGTAAGCACGGCTATAATACCGTAAACACGGCACCAATACCGTAAGCACGGCACTAACACAATAAGTACGCCGCTAATACCGTAAGCACGGCGCTCCTACCGTAAGCACGGCGCAATACCGTAAGCACGGCGCTAATACCGTAAGCACAGCGCTAATACCGTAAGCACGGCGTCAATACCGTAAGCACGGCGCAATACCGTAAGCACGGCGCTAATACCGTAAGCACGGCACTAATACCGTAAGCACGGCGCTAACACCGTAAGCACGGCGCTAATACCGTAGGACCGGCGATACCACTGTAAGCACAGCGTTAATAGCAAGGGCACGACGGTAACTTTTGGGCACGGCGCTAATACCGTAGACACGGCGCAAACACCGTAAACATGGCGCTAACACCATAGGCATAGTGCTAACACCATAGACATAGCGATAACACCATGAGCACGACGCTAACACTTTAGGCACAGCGCCGACACCGTAGGCACAGCGCCGACAATGTAGGCACAGCGCCGACACCGTAGGCACAGCGCCGACACCGTAGGCACAGCACCGACACCGTGGGCGCGGCGCCAGTACCGTAGGCGCGACGCCAGCACCGTAGGCGCGGCGCCAGCACCGTAGGCGCGGCGCCAGCACCGTAGGCGTGGCGCCAGCACCGTAGGCGCGCCGCCAACACTGAAAGCGCGGCGTCATCACCGTAGGCATGGCGCCATCAACGTAGGCACGATACCAACACCGTAGGCACGGCACTTACACTAGAGGCGCGGCAGCAACACCAAGAGCACGGCGCTATCACCGTAGGCACAGCGCTATCACCGTAGGCACGGCGCTATCACCGTAGGCACGGCGCTAACACCGCAGGCACGGCGCTATCACCGTAGGCACGCCGTTGATACCAAGGGCACGTCGCAAGTACAGTAGGCACAGCTCTAACATCGTAGGGTCGACGCTAACACCGAAAGCACGGCGCTAACATCGACGACCCGGCGTTGAAACCGTGAATGCGGTAGGCACGGCGCTAACACGAAAGGCTTGCCGCTGACTTCGAAAGACGTCGCTTACAAGAATGACTCAGCGGTAAATCTGAAAGCTGGGAGGTAACACCGAAGGTACCTCATTAATACCGAAAGTACCTTATTAACACCGAAGGTACCTCATTAACACCGAAGGTACCTCTTTGACACCGAAGGTACCTCATTAACACCGAAGGTACTGCATTAACATAGAAGGTACTTCATTAACACCAAAGGTATCTCATTAACACCGAAGGTATTCATTAACACCGAAGGTATTTCATTAACACCAAAGGTACCTCATAAACACCGAAAGTACCTCATAAACACCGAAAGTACCTCATTAACACCAAAGGCACCTCGTCAACCCCGAACGCACGTCGGTAAGATAGGAGGCACCTCGTCAACACCGAACGCACGTCGGTACAGCGAAACAAACAATGTAGTATATTTTGGCCATTAATTCACCTTGTTAGATATCAATGGTATGACTTAACGTCTACCTAAGATATCTGAGCTGGTCAATGAATTACATAAATGCAATTTAGATTTTATTCACATGTTCATTTACGATTTATGATCAACGAAAATCTTGAATGATTATTTTCCATTATGTATTTAAACTTAGCACAAATGTAATTAAAATTGTCTAATGATCTTTTTTTATTAACAAAATTTATTTCGACAACGTACCACGTTAATACCAAAAGCACCACGGTCACGGTAACCCCGAAAGCACCACGGTAACAGTGAAGGCACCACGGTGATACCGAAACCACATGGATAAATCAGAAGGTACCAGGATACCTCAAAAGGTACCACGAAACCACTGAAAGCACCAGGGTAAAAGTGAAGTCAACGCGGTAACACAAAACTTAGAAGGCATCTCGGCACCTCACAATGCATCAGGGTAACTCAATGCATCATGATAACTCACAAAGCAAAACGGAAACTCAAATAGCCATACGGCAACTCACAAGGCATCCCGACATGATAGCTCTATTGCCTGTTAAACCGAAGATATCACGGTAACACTATGGCTGTAACACCGAAGTCATCACGGTAACGACATTGCCGTAATACGACGGCAACGCCCCACCCAAGCAATACCGAAGGCACCGTGACCGAACCAAAGCTCTCGGTGCTCGTCCAGCCATGCTCTGCACTCCGGCTGATGCTCTCGGTGCTCTCGTCCAGCCATGCTCTGCACTCCGGCTGATGCTCTCGGTGCTCTCGTCCAGCCATGCCCTGCACTCCGGCTGATGCTCTCGGTGCTCTCGTCCAGCCATGCTCTGCACTCCGGCTGATGCTCTCGGTGCTCTCGTCCAGCCACCAAAGCTCTCGGTGCTCTCGTCCAGCCACCAAAGCTCTCCAGCCATGCTCCGCACTCCGACTGATGCTCTCGGTGCTCTCGGCCAGCCATGCTCCGCACTCCGGCTGATGCTCTCGGTGCTCTCGTCCAGCCATGCTCCGCACTCCGGCTGATGCTCT
>SDVV010009908.1:0-16485 GCA_016164225.1 Gammarus roeselii | reverse complement strand
CAACTCTAACTCGGAAAGCTTTTTGTTGAAGTGTTATCCAACTCTAACTCGGAAAGCATTTTGTTGAAGTGTTATACAACTCTAACTCGGAAAGCTTTTTGTTGAAGTGTTATACAACTCTAACTCGGAAAGCTTTTTGTTGAAGTGTTATCCAACTCTAACTCGGAAAGCTTCCGGTTGAAGTGTTATAAAACTTGAACTCAGAAAGTACACTTCCTAGTCTAGTTAAAATGCACACGAAAGCTTTGTCGGTAAAATAATCAATAAAATGGACCCTTACTTATTTTTTTACTCATTTCCAGCGCGTTCAAAGAAATTCGTGAGTCCCGATGACTCATCAACATTCTCAGTGACCAGCTGGGCAGTTGACTGGTTCCATGCTGATCTGTTATTTGTCATCCATAAAATTGATTTGTATACGGAGTTCAATTTATCAATGCTTCAATGTTTGTCATCAATGGGAAATTAATGAGACATACATCAATTATACATACTGTTACATCAATGATACATGATGTTACATCAATGTTAGATACTGTTACACCGATTATAAATACTGTTACATCAATGATACATGGTGTTACATCAATGATAGATACTGTTTCATCAATTATACATACTGTTACATTAATGATGCATGATGATGTTACATCAATGATAGATACTGTTACATCAATGATACATGATGTTACATCAATGATAGTTACTGTTACATCAATTATACATACTGTTACATCAATGATACACGGTGTTACATCAATGATAGATACTGTTACATCAATTATACATACTGTTACATCAATGATACATGATGTTACATCAATGAGAGATACTATTACATCAATGATACATGCTATTGCATCAATGATCCATGCTGTTACATCAATGATAGATGCTGTTACATCAAAGATTCATACTGTTACATCAAATGCTGTTATATCAATGATACAAGTTGTTTTTGATATTTGTGCAGACCTTTCAGTGATTTTTTAACAAATTTTGTTATCGAGTCAAAATTTATGTATAAATATAAATCGCAATAAAACTACCAAGTAAAATAGAAAGTAAGTATTCCCATTAAATGAACACATTCATTGCGAGATTTCTTTTGTTCCCATACATACCAGCTTGGTGGCTGAGTGGGTAGAGTGTCGGCCTCTCCTCACAACACACTACTATTGTGTGCTCAATGTTGTAGGTTCGAGCCTATCTGACCCTAAGTGAGACATTCTGGAGGGTCTCTCAAATAGTTAAAGGCTAACCCATAAACACCGTGGGTGAACAAAGGCTATCAGGTGGCAGCTAAGCTGTTACTCGCTGTAAAGCGAAAAAATAGTTTAAAATAATCATTGTCCAGGTAAAATCACATCGTAAAAAATAAATGTAACGCAATGAATGTCTTCGTCGTTTTAATCTTAGCAAATATACATAGAGGAAGTCTGACGGCGTATCACGCAGGTTCTATGTCAAACACGTAGACGAGAACATAAACATTTTCGGAAACCTCTGTACAAGATCACAATTTCCAGGACAACATCAATCAGAGACTGAGTCGCCCTAACATTACCTTCAGAGACAAAAAAACTAATCCATAGGTAAGCCCCCGCCTGACATGCATGACACTTGTTCACAATAATAATGTTCGTCCGCATGTCACATGAGAAGACGTTGGGGGATGAATTTTTATTTTAATCTTAATTTGCCCAATACACATAAGTAGCCTCTAACATACGAGCAAATATTAAATATATTTTGTGAAGATGATAAAAACCCATCTCCGTCCCGTCGCAACGCTCCACATTTTGGGATCCTGTTGCACTGGAACGCATTTGCTGATTACAGCTGTACATGATAGAACAGCTGACCAGTCTGCGAGTGTTGGGAGACGGCACCCACCCGCACTAAAACATGGATGGGATCAGCGCACTTCACTGAAAGTGTGTATAAATGTTCTTCCCATCGTACTGTGCGGTGCCTGTACAACTGTATAACATCCCTCTAACAATACTCTTCCCATCGTACGGTGCGGTGCCTGTACAACTGTATAGCATCCCTCTAACAATATTCTTCCCATCGCACGGTGCGGTGCCTGTACAACTGTATAGCATCCCTCTAACAATATTCTTCACATAGTACGGTGCGGTGCCTGTACAACTGTATAGCATCCCTCTAACAATATTCTTCACATCGTATGGTGCGGTGCCTGTCGGTATGGTGCGGTGCCTGTATAGCATCCTTCTAACAGTATTCTTCACATCGTACGGAATAGCATCCTCCTAACAATATTCTTTACATCGTACGGTGCGGTGCCTGTACAACTGTATAGTATCCCTCTAACAATATTCTTCACATCGTACGGTGCGGTGCCTGTACAACTGTATAGCATCCCTCTAACAATATTCTTCACATCGTACGGTGCGGTGCCTGTACAACTGTAGAGCATCCCTCAAACAATATTCTGCCAGTCTTGTTCCACAAAGAATGTCGCAAATTCTGAATAGTTTGTGTGTATATACCTGAAGCTGTTCACACAAATAACAGCAGGGGTGTCGCTGTTTGCTCCTACATCAGCAAGAATGTTGCTGTTTACGCGTATAACAACAGGGGTACTGTCGTTTGCTTAAATAACCGTAGGGATGTTGCTGTTTGCTCCTATACCAGCAGGGATTCTACTGTTTACGCATATAACAGCAGGGATGTCGCTGTTTGCTCCTATATCAGCAGGGATGTTGCTGTTTACGCGTATAACAGCAAGGGTGCTGCTGCTTGCTTAAATAACAGTAGGGATGAGCCTGTTTTCTCCTTTGCCAGCAGGCAGGGATTCTGCTGTTTACGCCTATAACAGCAGGAATGTCGCTGTTTGCTTCTATAACAGCAAGGATGTTGCTATTTACGCCTATAACAGCGGAGATGTTGCTGTTTACGCCTATAACTGCAGGGATGCTGCTGTTTACGCTTATAACAGCAGGGATGCTGCTGTTTACGCCTATAACAACAGGGATGTAGCTGTGTGCTCCTATAACAGCAGGGATGTTATTGTTTACGTCTATAACAACAAGGATGTTGCTGTTTGCTCCAGTAACAGCAGAGATGCTGCTGTTTACGCCTATAACAGCAGGGATTGTTGTTTTTTTACGCCTAAAACAACAGGGATGTTACTATTTGCTCCTATAACAGCAGGGATGCTGCTGTTTATGCCTATAACAGCAGGGATGTTTCTGTTTACGCCTATAACAGCAGGAATGTTGCTGTTACGCCTATAGCAGCAGGGATGCTACTGTTTACGCCTATAACAGCAGGGATGTTGCTGTTTACGCCTATAACAGCAAGAATGTTGTTCATTCGAACCCGCCCCGAACGCACACACTTAGCAAAATCGATATATAACGTTTATAGACTTCAGTTCGGAAACAGTCATCAAATGAGAATAATAACAACGCTGATACGTCACAGATCGTCATTTAAGTTTTATTTTATCACTCAAATAATGGGATTGGTTTAATTAGTTAGACGTTACCACTCCAAACACAATACTGCCTATGGAAGCTGAAGGTTGTAGGTTCGAGCCTACCTGACCCCAAGTGAGACATTCTGTCCGGTCTCCTAAAATGGTCATAAGTCCCCCCATAGTTAAACACCGTGGGTAAAAATTAATGGTTAGCAGGCTTACAAGTGTTCACAAATGTAAGACAACAGCGAGGGGGAGCGAGGGGGCGGTGACGTCACAATGCCCTCTCTGAGTGAGGGGGCGGTGACGTCACACCGCCCTCTCTGAGCGAGGGGGCGGTGACGGCACACCGCCCTCTCTGAGTAATGGAGCGGTGACGTCACACCGCCTCCTCTGAAAGAGGGGTCGGTGACGTCACAATGCCCTCACTGATCGAGGGGCGGTGACATCACACCGTTCTCACTGAGCGAGGGAGCGGTGACGTCACACCGCCCTCTCTGAGTGAGGTAGCGGTGACGTCACACCGCCCTCTCTGAGCGAGGGGATGGTGACCTCACACCACCCTCTCTGAGCGAGGGGGTGGTGACGTCACAATGCCCTCACTGAGCGAAGGGGAGGTGACATCACACCGCCCTCACTGAACGAGAGGACGGTGACATCACACCGCTCTCTCTGAGTGAGGGGCGGTGACGTCACACCGCCCTCACTGAGCGAGGAGGCGGTGACGTCACAACGCCCTCTCTGAGAAAGGGGGCGGTAACGTCACACTGCCCTCTCTGAGTGAGGGAGCAGTGACGTCACTCACACCGCCCTCTCTGAGCGAGGGGCGGTGGCGTCACACCGTCCTCTCTGAGCGAGAGGGCGGTGACGTCACACCACCCTCTCTGAGCGAGGGGGCGGTGACGTCACAATGCCCTCACTGAGCGTAGGGGAGGTGACATCACACCGCCCTCGCTGAACGAGGGGGCGGTGACGTCACACCGCCCTCTCTGAGAAAGGGGGCGTTAACGTCACACCGCCCTCTCTGACCGAGGGGGCGGTAATGTCACACCGCCCTCTCTGAGCGAGGGGGCGGTATGACGTTACCGCCCCCTCGCTCAGAGAGGGCGGTGTGACGTCACTACTGGACTGTTAATGGCTGCACTGTTGCGAGCACTATTGCGACTCATTGATTTCAAGTTCACGAATGTGAAAGTGGAAGAGCTTTGCATGCTACTGTGAATGAGGTTATGATATAATATAAATCAGACCGAAAGCTTTCACAGAATAACAAAACGATCCATGATTAACCATGCCTCTGTGGCACCAAGGATGGATCGGACCGAGTGACTCAGAACAATGAAGAATAATATTCATAAGTAGTGAGCAGAAGCCGTCGAAATTTGTACGTATAGGGTCCAGGTGATACTTCTAGGAACCAGGGTTCTACGGCTAGGTGAAATATCGTCCAGCCCTTATCTGAGAAGATTTGGGGGATAAATATTCGAACAAATGCAAGAAAAAATCAAGTCATCAACACCCTAATAAAAGGTTCACATCTACCACAGAAGAATGCCCCGCCTTCCCCCCTCGTCCGACTTATTGAAGTGACTGCACAAGCCCTCCAGACCAGCTCATCCTAGGGTCGACAGGACCAAGTGCAATTGTTTCCGGTGTTCGAGTGTACCTTCCACTCCCTCCCATTCACTGTTCCTCACATTCCCAGTCCCTCCCATTCCCAGCCCCTCCCATTCCAAGTCCTTCTCATTCTCACCTGCTATTGGTAAAGCGTCAGCATAGACGAGTCTTAGAACTCCTTGAGGCAAGAAGGAAGACAACAAAAACAACGTGTTTGTGCGCGAGTGTACTTTATTGCGTGCAGCTTTGTGGTACAAACAATTCAAAGAATAGTAGTTTTCCTGTTGGTGTGTAGATAGTGACTATTATAATAGTACTCTTATCCAGGTCTGTAATAGCAAGGAAGTAACTTCAAAGAAGAATTGAAATGGTCACACTATTGCAAGTTCTTATGCTTGGGAAGTTCTCATCAAAGAATTTTGACAGAAATATCACTGGTCTTAATTAGTGTAGGGTCACACAATACTCGAGCCGATGTGCCTCGGAGTTCAAGTTCATATTGTTGTCTGGCGGCGACGGTTTCAACGTCACCAAAAGAAGGTTGTAATCGAAAAAAATACGCGGGGTATCTGAGTATTATAATGGAATAAAATTATCAGTTGATCGACCCCCTTCAATTGACCTAAGACCCACTTATCGAATCCCTCTGGACTGAAAAAAAAAGTGAAACGAATATAAAAATTCCCATTATTGCCACTGCATACGGAGTTCAATAGTACAGGTATTCACAGCCTGAGCATCAATCAATCGGATCAGTGTATGTCAGTTGTTGGAAAACAGTGTAATTCCAAGTGCGACAGCGCACTCTGCTCCATCTGAGTGGAGGCAGTCTCATTTCGCGCCCGGTGTGTGTCGGAGCCAAGCGCGTAGTCAGTATTTTTCAGATGATGAAGAATTCTACTTTTTTATTGAATCGACTTCAAAAGATCCTCGCTGTTTGAATTTTCCCAAAATGTTCCTTAATATTTTTTGACTCATAAGAGGAAGGAGGGACGAGGCCGCTGGTTGCTCCCCTAGTCACAAACACAAACACGCTTAAGCGAATGGTAGGCATAATAACACTCTCATTTCAAAAATGATATAACGATATGAATGTAACACGTCTCTCACGTACTTTATTATCTAATGAAAAGAGATCTAGCAAAACCGCGGGTGAGTAACCACCGACGATGTTGTAAATGTGATCTGTGGCACAACTAATCGAGCAAATTATGCTTTATCCTCCCTAATGTTGGTGAGTAACCACCGACGATGTTGTAAAATGTGATCTGAGACACATCTAGTCGAGCAAATTATGCTTTGTCCTCCCTATTGTTGGTGAGTAACCACCGACGATGTTATAAATTGTGATTTGAGACACAACTAATCGAGCAAATTATGCTTTGTCCTCCCTATTGTTGGTGAGTAACCACCGACGATGTTGTAAAATGTGATCTGAGACACAACTAATCGAGAAAATTATGCTTTGTCCTCCCTATTGTTGGTGAGTAACCACCGACGATGTTGTTAAATGTGATCTGAGACACAACTAATCGAGCAAACTATGCTTTGTCCTCCCTATTGTTGGTGAGTAACCACCGACGATGTTGTAAATGTGATCTGAGACACAACTAATCGAGCAAACTATGCTTTGTCCTCCCTATTGTTGGTGAGTAACCACCGACGATGTTGTAAATGTGATCTGAGAAACAACTAATCGAGCAAACTATGCTATGTCCTCCCTATTGTTGGACGCAACCATTTCATGTCACTGGCTAACCGATGTTGCCCGCACGGATCACCGTGTTATTGGGGGTACTTTGAGAGTAGAATGAACACAGACTCCCAGACAAACTGACTCACGTGAAGGAAGAACGATGGCATGGAACTTCACAGATCGTATTGGGAGGTTGATGTCCTTCTATCGAATATTTCTGAAAGGCTTCTCAGAGTGACAGAAAGTGTTGATAACGTTAGACTGCAAGACCGATCTGTTTGACAGCATGAGACAGTGCATTTAATTTCAAGACGACGTGTTGCACTAGAAAACGAAACAAATATAACGTTCCAGCCTGGGATGAACGATCAAAGAAATTGAATTATGCTTAGTTACTGGAATATTGGTGGTAGGCCTCAGTGAGGTCAGCTTGCAGTAGCAGTGAGGATAGCAAAGTCGCGGTTTCGAAGAGACGCGAATTCACGACACAATGAGCAGCCGTTGCGACCGCAGGCCCTCCTAACAAAGTGGCAAAAAGGTAAACGCGGTTTCGTAGAGACTCGAATTCACGACACAATGAGCAGCCGTTGCGACCGCAGGCGCTCCTAACAAAGTGGCAAAAAGGTAAACGCGGTTTCGAAGAGACTCGAATTCACGACACAATGAGCAGCCGTTGCGACCACAGGCGCTCCTAACAAAGTGGCAAAAAGGTAAACGCGGTTTCGAAGAGACTCGAATTCACGACACAATGAGCAGCCGTTGCGACCGCAGGCGCTCCTAACAAAGTGGCAAAAAGGTAAACGCGGTTTCGAAGAGACTCGAATTCACGACACAATGAGCAGCCGTTGCGACCGCAGGCACTCCTAACAAAGTGGCAAAAAGGTAAATGATTTTTTCATGAGGAAAATGCAGTAACTTATCCTAACAAGGAAGCACTTTTACTCTCGGTTGCATGCGTAACTGCTGAGGAAAACATTACTCAGATTAGGGGAGGACTTTCAGGATATTCATAATTCCGTAGACACGGAATTGAATAGAGATTGAGTTCAAACCTCACTGGACAATGGTCCAGCTGTTAATGAAAGGATATCTGGAGCAGAGGTTAGGAACATTGTCAACGACCTTCAAAACAATAAAGCCGTTGGAAATGACGACAAACTTGGTGAAGCGTACAGGTATGCCTCCCACAGACTGACTGCAGAGCTTGCCTCTTCCTATCTGGCGGTAACATGTCAAGGAGATACCGAGTGAGACGATGCATGTAACTGGGATTTCTGTTCTGAAATGTCGAAGATTTATGAGCAGGTTATTAGAGCACAAATGTGAGCATTTCTGTCCAGGAGGGCCATGGAACTAAAAGAACCATTTTCGCATAGAAACAAACAATTGAGCATTTTAGAAATAGAGATTCTTCTGTCTTTCTGTGCATTTGTGCTTTTGACGCAAAGAAGAATTTCAATAGAATAAAGCATTGAATTTGATAGGAAGTCTATTGTGCGAGGAACTTGTATTCGCGTCCAAAGTACAACCTCTCGGCTGAGGTAAAGCGAAGTGGTGTGCACTCAGAAATGTGGATGAATTTCTATATCTTGGACACATCATCACTGCGGCTTGCAGTGATGACATGAATGATGCTGAGTAAGCAAGGCGGCAAAATACTGTTGGTAGCATGTTACTATATACGACAATTCTCGTCCTCACCATATGGAGCTAAAATTCAGCTCTTCAAATCATGATACTACCCACTATATTGTATTGCACTATGAAGAAATTTCGGTCAGCATGGCATACGGAAATGAACGGTGAGTTTTAATGCCACCTTAATCGGCTGGTGCAGGTCTCACGGTCGACGCTGCGAGCAGAGTTCCTGGGGAAAACCAGTCGGATGACATCAAAGTACCGTCTCAGAAAGCAGCCCTGAGCCTTATTACTCCAGTTTTAAAACCTGCTAATGAATTTCTCATTGTAATTTGCACTGGTGATGCGCTCGTTTCGTTGTCTCTCTCAAGACGAACGGTGTAGAGAATTGCAGTGAGCACGAATGGGATGACGATGTGCTTATTCGCTTTCTAGTTCTATTATGTGGTGTAATTCTGGAGCTGTTTTTATTACTAGCTTGACTTTCTTACATGTGGAGCTCATATGTTAAGGTAACTGCGCCCATCGCACTAGTTTGCCTATGATGATTGTTATTAAAGGTATTATTCATAGTCTGATTATTGTTGCCATTATTTTTATTCCGATTATTGGTATTATTATTATTCCTATTATCATTATTATTATTATCATTATTATTATTATTATTAATATCATTATTATTTGATTATTAATAATACTAATTAACATTGTATTTACCAGCACGCAGCATCATCGGTCCGTAAATGGTTTTTAATAAATAATTTATTATTGGATGCGCGGTCGCTGCCCTACTTGTCCCTCAGAACACCAGCACGGCAGTTGCCTTGAGTTTAAGTGAGAAGAGCGTTAATGATGGCTGGTTGCAGTGGGTTTCACTGCTCTGAGGGCTACGAAGAGAAGTAAACTCACTTTATATTATTCGGTCAGAGTAATGTAAAAAAAATGGTATACTAATAGTTTTAACCGAATCGATATTTTTGAGATATAACAGCGTAGGGGCGCGGATAGCGCTTCACTGCTTCCAGACACAACCTGATATGCTGCACACCTACTAATTGCAATTGCATCGTTGCCGAAAAAATCCCTCTTCCTGACTCCGAATGTAAATGTTCTAATATTTACACTTAGCCACGATTTTTTTTCTCCATTTTGTATCATTTATAACTTTTCGTCCCTAACGGAATAAAATCCAAGGGCTCCTAATCTTAAATCCAGTGGAATTAATCACGTATTATTAGTGAGCGAAACACTCGAATTCAACATTGAAACAATTCCTTTGGGCATCGAAACAAAATTAGTGCCGTGGGGTTTTGTCAATGTCAACTCAAACACAACTCTGGGAAAAAGTTCTGTTAGCAAATTTAAATTAAAATACAACTAATTCATGCTTATATAATTTATCCACTGATATTGTTAATTGTTGGAAAATTTAGGCCTTGTTTTTGTTTAATCTGACCCTTCCGACTAACTTTTGATACGACAACTGGCTGAAATATTTTTTGTTAGCATTATACAAACGTAGTCTCCCATTTGAATGGCATCGTTGCAGGATGACGTGTCAGGTAAACATCATTGGCGAGCGAGTGTGGCTCTACCACAGTATGGGTAATCGAATTAGCTTAATATAAGAGAGGTATCTTACATTCGTGCGATCAAGCGCATCTGCAGACCAATTCTTTCAACAGCTCGAAAAGCAAGACACTGCACCAATATATTGTAAGCCCTTCAATCTGTGAAACAGTTGTATTTCTGCTCTCGGCACCCACGAGTTTAACTCTAGAGATGTTCATGAGTGGCCGATGATGAAATGTTCTGTCATATCTAATGCAGAGCACCCGAGAAGAAGAGAGTCGGCAGTTAGCCTTAATGTTAATAATTTTCGATGGAGTTTAACCTAATACTTAATCATTAAAATAACACGAACATACATTTATTTCAAACGTGATGGTCTCATTCAACCCCGATATGCCTCATTGTATAATTAATCGTGACCATCAGGAGTTAGAGCACAAAATGTGAATCATTCCTTATATACCCTTCAGAGCTTCGGTCCTCCACATCGCTGCTTCCACGTTGCTGTGACCTGAGTCTTCCCTTTCTTCGGAAGCGTTAATGTGACCAAGAACCTTTCCAATTATATAAGCGAGCTTTCACACAACTTGCATCTCAGTCCACATCAGTTCTACCTCATTGACTACTGCCTCCAGTGCTACTGACGCAGGTGTCCATTCTGTGTTATGTGTTCACACCTGCGAGAGGATGGACACATGAGGCGTGTATCATCGTGTACGCGAAGACAGAAAGGACCGGCAACATTCAGAATGTTTCTACTGAGCAGTCGAGTGGCAACATCATGTTTTCCGCACACCGACTGCCATCGTGGCTAGAAAGCCTCCTCATTCGTTGGAAGGATACCCTCCGTTCAACTCAGCTCTGTTTTGCATGTCTGCTCTATAATAAAAAAACACCTGTTGAATAAATAAACTTCTAGAATCTGGCTAAAAATCATATCTCAAAAAACCACACATACTTAATGTAGGAATACATTCCTACACTTTGCAGCCTCCATACAAGCTGCACAGCAAACCACACATACTTAATGTAGGCATACATTCCTACACTTTGCAGCCTCCATACAAGCTGCACAGCAAACCACACATACTTAATGTAGGCAACCATTCCTACACTTTGCAGCCTCCATACAAGCTGCACAGCAAAATCAAGTTTCTCCTGAGCAGTAATTTTGTGACAAGGTTTGGCATTCAAAGAAACTATTGCCTAGTTGAACTGTATTTGGCAATACAACTTGCTTGTATGGTGACAACGAAGTAAAAGAAGTAGACATGTTGATGCTGCATCGTCCCGTTACATACACAGCTGAAACTGTTACCTACACGGGCGTGCACATTGGACGATGCAAAGTTTCCAAATATTGCACACAGCGCTCTTGCTGAAGTGTCAGAGAGTAGCACTACCACTGGCCACTCAAGCTCGTAGGCTTACAGCCTCAACAATAAGACGCACTGTGGTCCCTTAGTTTTTCCCATAGATTCCCAAAAACAGTTTTTGGGTATAACTTCTTATATTTGAACTCATTCTTATTATTCCTGGTTCCTGCATGCTGGACTTGACCTAAATACTACTAATTCCTACTCCAAGAGGCCGCTCGTAGAGCCGCTTGGGGTATGCAGCGACCCTGATGATAACAGGTGACCAAAAAAACAATCATATTTTACCGGAGAAAAAGAATTTCCAGCAATCAAGCACCAACCTTGTAATAAACACTCATAAACATATTGACTCACTGTATTTAAATTGATGCATCCCCATCGAATGTCCTATAGGAATATGGGTAATGGTACAGTAGCGAGAGAAAAAACCAATTCAACTTTTCCCACATGGAATTTAACTTGATATAGAATTTTGGGCAAGCTTCTTAATGGGTAATCTTAATCAAATTTCCGGTAAGTTCAAATATCGAACCGAAAAATGTACATTGAAGATTTTACTTAGTTTTTAATCATGAACGAATTTTCTTTCGCTACCGTCCATCGCCTTTAAATGTAGGGAAACCCGACAGAGCGCAATCCTTGACAAGGTATTGAGACAAAAGTCGCCGACTTTTAGTTTATTTTCTTGACTTTTTCACACTTGAGTCTATCTGCGAAGGGTTAAAAAATTCTTTGACGCAGTCCACATGCAATCACAGGGCAACAGTGATAATGCAATCGCAGGGCAACATTGATAATGCAATCACAGGGAAACTGTGATAATGCAATCACAGGTCAACATTGATAATGCAATCACAGGGAAACTGTGATAATGCAATCACAGGGCAACAGTGATAATGCAATCACAGGGAAACTGTGATAATGCAATCACAGGGCAACAGTGATGATGCAATCACAGGGCAACAGTGATAATGCAATCACAGGGCAGGATTGGTAACATGATCACAGGGCGACAGTGATAATGCAATCACAGGGCAACATTGATAGTGCAATCACAGGGCAAGATTGGTAATACAATCACAGGGCAACAGTGATAATGCAATCACAGGGCCCCATTGATAATGCAATCACAGGGCAACATTGATAATGAAATCATAGGGCAACATTGATAATGCAATCGCAGGGCATCAGTGATAATGCAATCACAAAGCAACATTGATAATGCAATCACAGGGCAATATTGATACTGCAATCACAGGACAACATAATACAATCACATGGCAACATTGATAATGCAATTACATGGCAATATTGATAATGAAATCACAGGGCAACAGTGATAATGCAATCACAGGGCAACGGTGATGATACAATCACAGGGCAACAGTGATAATGCAATCACAGGGCAAGATTGGTAATATAATCACAGGGCAACAGTGATAATACAATCACAAGGCAACAGTGCTAATGCAATCACAGGGCAACATTGATAATGCAGTCAAAGGGCAACATTGAAAATGCAATCACAGGGCAAGATTGGTAATGCAATCACATGGCAACAGTGATAATGCAATCACAGGGCTACATTGATAATTCAATCACAGGGCAACATTGATAATGCAATCACAGGGCAAGATTGTAATGCAAGCACAGGGCAACAGTGATATTGCAATCACAGGGCCCCATTGATAATGCAATCTTAGGGCAACATTAATAATGCAATCACAGGGCAACAGTGATAATGCAATCACAGGGAAACATTGATAATGAAACCACAGGATAACATTGATAATGCAATCACAGGACAACATTGATAATGCAATCACAGGGCAACATTGATAATGCAATTACAGGGCAACATCGATAATGCAATCACAGGGCAACAGTGATGATGCAATCACAGGTAAACAGTGATAATGCAATTAAAGAGCAACAGTGATAATGCAATCACCGGGCAACAGTGATAATGCAATCACAGGGCAACAGTGCTAATGCAATCACAGGGCAACAGTGATAATGCAATCACAGGGCAACCTTGGTAATGCAATCACAGGGCAACAGTGATAATGTAATCACAGGGCAACAGTAATAATTCAATCACATGGCAACAGTGATAATGCAACCACAGGGCAACATTCATAATGCAATCACAGGGCAGCATTGATAATGCAATCACAGGGCAAGATCGGTAATGCAATCACAGGGCAACAGTGATATTGCAATCACAGGGCAACAGTGATAATGCAATCACAGGGCAACAGTGATAATGCAATCACAGGGCAACATTGATAATGCAATCACAGGGAAACATTGATAATGCAATCACAGGGCAACAGTGATAATGCAATCACAGGGCAACATTTATAATGCAATCACATGGCAACATTGATAATACAATCACAGGGCAATATTGATGCTGCAATCACAGGACATCATAATGCAATCACATGGCAACATTGATAATGTAATCACAGGGCAGCAGTGATAATGCAATCACAAGGCAAACTTGATACTGCGATCACAGGGCAACAATGATAATGCAATCACAGGGCAACAGTGATAATGCAATCACGGGGCAAAAGTTATAATGCAATTACAGGGCAATATTGGTAATATAATCACAGAGCAACAGTGATAATGAAATCACAGAGCAACATTGATAATGCAATCACAGGGCAACATTGATAATGCGATCAAAGGGCAACAGTGATAATGCAATCATTGGGGAACATTGATAAAGCAATCACAGGCAACAGCGATAATGCAATCACAGGGCAACATTGATAATGCAATCACAGGGCAAAATTGATAATGCAATCACAGGTCAACATTGATAATGCAATCACAGTGCAACATTTATAATGCACTCACAGGGAAACAGTGATATTGCAATCACAGGGCAACATTGATAATGCAATCAAAGGGCAACATTGATAATGCAAACACATGGCAACCTTGATAATGCATTCACAGGCAACATTGATTATGCAATCACAGGGCAACATTGATAATGCAATCACAGGGAAATATTGAAAATGCAATCACAGGGCATCATTGATACTGCAATCACAAGGCAACAGGGATAATGCAATCACTGGGCAACAGTGATAATGCAATCACAGGGTTACATTGATATTGCAATCACAGGGCATCATTGATAATGCAATCACAGGGCAACAGTGATAATGCAATCACAGGGCAACATTGATAATGCAATCACAGGGCAACATTGATATTGCATTCACAGGGCAACATTGATAATGCAATCACAGGGCAACAGTGATAATGCAATCACTGGGCAACATTGATGATGCAATCACTTGGGAACATTGCTAATGCAATCACAGGGCAACAGTGATAATGCAATCACAAGGCAAAATTGATACTGCAATCACAGGGCAACAATGATAATGCAATCACAGGGCAACAGTGATAATGCAATCACAGGCCAAAAGTGATAATACAATCAAAGGGCAAGATTGGTAACATAATCACAGAGCAACAGTGATAATGCAATCACAGGGCAACAGTGATAATAAAATCACATGGCAACAGTGATAATGCAGTCACAGGGCAACATTGATATTGCAATCCCAGGGCAAGATTGGTAATGCAATCACAGGGCAACAGTAATAATGCAATCACAGGGCAACATTGTTAATGAAATCACAGGGCAACATTGGTAATGCAATCATAGGGCAAGATTGGTAATGCAATCACAGGGCAACAGTGATAATGCAATCACAGGGCAACATTCATGATGCTATAACAGGGCAACATTGATAATGCAATCATAGGGCAATATTGATACTGCAATCACAGGGCAACATAATGCAATCACAGGGCAACATTGATAATGCAATCACAGGGCAACATTGATAATGCAATCACAGGGCAACAGTGATAATGCAATCACAGGGCAACATTGATAATGCAATCACAGGGCAACAGTGATAATACAATCACAGGGCAACAGTGATGATGCAATCACAGAGCCCCATTGATACTGCAATCACAGGTCAACATTGATATTGCAATCACAGGGCAACATTGATAATGCAATCACATGGCAACAGTGATATTGCAATCACAGGGCAATATTGATAATGCAATCACAGGACAACAGTGATAATGCAATCACAAGGCAAAATTGATAATGCAATCACAAGGAAACACTGGTAATGCAATCATAGGGCAACAGTGATAATGCAATCCCAGGGCAACATTGATAATGCAATCACAGGGCAACATTGATAATGCAATCACGGGGCAAGATTGGTTGGGCAATCACAGGGCAACAGTGATAATGCAATCACAGGGCAACAGTGATAATGAAACCACAGGATAACATTTTTAATGCAATCACAGGGAACATTGACAATTCAATCACAGGTCAACATTGCTAATGCCATCACAGGGCAACAGTGATAATGCAATCACAGGACAACATTGATAATGCAATCACAGGGCAACATTGATAATGCAATCACAGGACAACAGTGATAATGCAATCACAAGGCAAAATTGATAATGCAATCACAAGGAAACACTGGTAATGCAATCATAGGGCAACAGTGATAATGCAATCCCAGGGCAACATTGATAATGCAATCACAGGGCAACATTGATAATGCAATCACGGGGCAAGATTGGTTGTGCAATCACAGGGCAACAGTGATGATGCAATCACAGGGCAACAGTGATAATGCAACCACAGGATAACATTGTTAATGCAATCACAGGGAACATTGACAATTCAATCACAGGTCAACATTGCTAATGCCATCACAGGGCAACAGTGATGATGCAGTCACAGGACAACATTGATAATGCAATCACAGGGCAACATTGATAATGCAATCACAGGGCAACAGTGATAATGCAATCACAGGGTGACAGTGATGATGCAATCATAGGGCAACAGTGATACTGCAATCACAGGGCAACATCGATAATGCAATCACAGGGCAACATTGATTATGCAATCACAGGTCAACAGTGATAATGCAATCACAGGGCAACAGTGATAATGCAATCACAGGGCAATATTGTTTATTTTATCACAGGGCAACATTGATAATGGAATCACAGGGCAACATTGATAATGCAATCACAGGGCAACATTGATAATGCAA